>JBBMEG010080533.1:0-11373 GCA_037832605.1 Cyclanthera cordifolia | reverse complement strand
GTGTTTCTCTGATTATATATGTGTTCTTGCTAGATCCCGTGCTGGGATCCCTTACTGAGTTTTCGCGAACTCACCCTCTCCATTATGGATTCTTTCCAGGTAGTTACAGGTGGACCGGGATGGCTGAGCTGAAGCTGATGTGACCATGGGCAAGCTGAGTGGTTTTCTTAAGTTATTTTGAGGTTTAACATTGATTTATGATTTTAAGCATGAAATGGTTTGAGGCATGTTTAGAATAGGATTTAATGGTATTTTACCGTTTTTCGGGTACCCCTGAACTATGTTTACATTTTATTAAGATATTTTCATTAAATACAAAGATATTTAGCATGTCTCCATGATTTTTTAATAAATGTTATTCATGCATAAGAGGTTAAGGCCCCGGGTTAGACTTTGTGTTGGGTCGGGTCCTTACATTGATTGAGAGGGATGCGAACCCGAGGAAGCAACATGGGAAACAACGACGGTAGTACAAGCACAATTCCCAGACTTGCACCTTGAGGACAAGGTGGTTCTTTGGGGGGCGGGTATTGATAAGCCTCCAATAGTAAAAGTGTACAAGAGAAGAACGAAATAATCATGTGATGTAATAAAGAAGTAAAGAAGTGATGTAATAAAGAGTTCTAGACTTTAAGAAGTCATGTGAGAAGCACATGTGAGACATGTCATGTGAGAGTCACATGTGAAGGTACTTTTGTGTAAGTGAGTAGTAGGGGACTAATTCATCATGAACATTCTTTGTAAGTCTCTTCTTGGAGAGTAAGGACCAAGATTCTTGTTGGTGAGTTTAATAATAAAATTGTCAGATTCTAACAGATGCTCACACTATCTAATATTAACATATGATTCTTTCTTCTCTAGAGCAACGGAGGGTATAAATTCTTTTATAAAAAGCTAATGATCAAAGTCCCCCTATTTATAAGAGAATGAGCAAGATATATTTTCTCATAGATATAATATGAGGTTTTGTCAATTGATTCATGTTTTTTAACTTATCGACTCGAGAAGGTGTATGGATGTGGAATTGTGATATTGTGAGTTCATAAATGATGAGTTCTTACAAATTTGAGTTTTAGTATTAATTCTCTTGGATGATGGTTTATGTAAAATGGTTACGGATAATAACTTGTTTGGATGTGGTTAGATATGAGTAACTATTTTTAGAGATTGAAATGAGTAATTAGAAATGAATGATTAGAGATAAATGATTTAAAATAAATGATTAGAAATGAATAATTATTTTTAGTAATTACAATAAATAATTTGGCTGAAGTTGTTTAAGAAGAGTTGTTAAAACTCATTTTTAACAGCTCGTCAATAACACACAATAATCACCCCAATAATCTTATTTATTTATTGCCTAAGTGAGACCAACCATAGTGGGAATGAGATGAGAATAAAACTATTTTTTATAGGAAATTTTCTTTTAGTACATCAATTATGGACTACGAAGTTTCATGTTATTATTATTTTTTAAAATCATGCCAATTATGTCATAGGCTCAATGTGAACCAAAATTTGAACCTTAAGAAATGTATTATCGTTATCTCATAACTACTATAACTATTGACTTTTTTTTTTTTTTTTTTTTTGACAATTTTCATTAGAGTCAGCTGCAAGAATCAAATTTGAATAATCAAAATAATATTTACCATCATAATTTATATTTTATCGAATGTGTTATGTGACGTTGCTATTGACAAATTGTTTGTAACATCCAAAGCATTGTTCTACATTAATTTAGTCACGTCGCTAAAAATGGTTATTTCATATATATGTATGTATGTATATATAAAAAGAACCAACACTAAAATCAGATATCTAAGCAGGAAAATATATTTTCATTTTCAAGTTCTATGTTCAACGTGTGGATAAACTTGAATTCTTTATGAACCAATCCAACTGAATTCAAGCAAAAATAAATTCAAATGTGAAGATAAACTCGCTTTCCTTGTGAACCAATGAACTTTGAAATGAAATAAACAGAAAACTCCAAGCAGAGTTCAAGAACAAAAATAGCTAAATCAATGAAATAAATGTAGAACAAAGTTTTGTATATAGAAAGGAAATCAAGACCCAGATGCTCATAATAGACTAAAACTCAATCAAACATAAAACTCAACAACACATCAATCAAACCAAAACTCAGCAAAGAACCAGCACAGAAGGATCATCAAACCAGATGCAACGACAAAGGAACACAATAAATACACACTCTGATCTTCTGATCCCTAATCTCCGCCACCTCCCTCACCGCCATGGTTGTGGCCATGAGTGCTGTCGCCGTCTTCTTCAAATGCATTCACAGCCACTGCAGCGGTTGCAACAGCAGCCACAGCGGGGGCACTGCTTTCATTAGCATCACCAGTGTTTTCGTGTACACTACTATCACTGCTAGAGGAATGCTTACCTTCTTTCGCACCACGGCGAGATTTGCGGCAGGAGGGCTTGGATTTGGAAGTTTTCTCAGATTCTCCATCCGCTTTGTTGCCGTTCTTATGGCGTGGAATACAGAAACAAATCTTTGAGGACTCCATTGTCGAGAGCTTCCTTCTCTGCTTATCTCTTCCTCATTGAGTTCTTAATTATAATAAGAGTTCCTTTTGCCAACCTGTAGAAAGCTTTGTAACTAAGCATCAATAAATATCAAAAACAGGGAGAGAATTCCAGCCATACTATCAACTTTTTTCCTCCCTCTTTTCTAATTTCCTCCTCTTTACTCTAAAGTTGTTCCTTGGGGAAATTTTCCATTTGGTGCAATACAGCTAGCTTAAGGGACACAATAATAGCTGAATATAACTTTTATGATTTCTCCTAATATTTCGATGATTGAGATTTGAGAATTTGAGACGAGTTTAACCCTTGCTCAAAAAGAACAGGAAAAAGAAAAAAAGTTGACGCGTGTGGTTAAAATGACTCCAACAGTTTCTAATCCATGTTTTGAATTTGGAGAATGTAGCCAAGAAAAGTTAAATAAGTTATAGATTTGTTTAATAATAAGATTAGATTAATGAAAATGCCATGTCAAGCATTCAATTGGGCCTGTCATTTTCTACATTAATTTTGTCTGCCGCTGATCAATTAATAAAGCTGATTACGTCTCAATCAAATGATTTTTTTTTAATATCTGTGACTATCCAGACCAGCTTGCACGCACCTGGACTATTATCACGAGACATACCGCCTAACCCTACAACATTTGAATGTCAAGGAAACTCGTAGGAAGTTAATTCCTAGATAGTTGGCCACCATAGATTGAACCAATTACCTTAAACACCTTAAGACCCTTTTTGACCATTAGACCACTCCATGATCGGAGAGTCTTGTTAATTTACTTGATCTTAAAGATCCAATTAACTAAAAGCAACTGATTCCTTGGAACAAAACAACTTGTAAAGCATTAAAAGAATGAAAAATTAAAAATTCAATATAAAATGAGTTTGAATGTAGTATAGCTTTTGATTGGAATCTACCAAAAAGCTATATAAATGACACTTCCAAAAAGGGGCCTGCTGGTATTGGAATAATATTTTCTTACAAAAGTAAACTATGTGATAGATGATAAAACAAACCTTACATTGATCATCTTCCATGCAAGGCACGTTGAATTTCAGAGGAATCATTTTATACCTGACTTACATTCAAATTTACATTTGTATCTAGCATACAACAGCCGATCCATCTTGTTTCATGTTAATTAGGCTACTTTCAATGTTCCGCAGCACTGGCTTATAGCTACAATATAAGAAACAACATTTAAAAAAAGAACTGGATTTTGAAATCAAATGGCAGCAAGAGAGAGGATCTTACAGGAGTGAGAGCCAGTTATATGCTTGGGTAGCCTGCTGGAGTCTGTGTTGCCAGCTCCAATACTTCAGCAGACAGCAGACATCTAGAACTCTGTGAAGCGCTTCATTTAGCTTTGGACAGTCTATCGCCTAATTAATATCCTAATCACTAAAGTTTTAAACGAGTTCTAAAGAGTACGTTATCTCAATCACTAAAGAAAACATTCTGCAACTCAAGTATAATGAATTTAACAAGAACGACAGACATGGAAAGTGTTTTAGAAGTAAACAAGATACAAATGCCACATTTAGCCTCATTCAGCAGCAGTTAGCATGTATACAACATACGAAGTACCACCAATTTGAGTCTCCAAATCCAGTAACGAGAAAATTTCATAGACTACAGGTCATGTAGAGTCGAAAATCATGATTACCATATTCTCCCAGTTACTCCTATGCCCACAACCTCGTGGTAATAGCTGGATAGGGTAGAGTTTTTGGTGGTTGATACTTTAAATTTACCTCAAGCCATAAGTTTAAATTTTTGAGTTGATTGGTATTAAACATAATTGAAAAAGGTATCGAGAGGTTTTGAATTCGATTATCTATCAAGTTGTTTTTTCTCTCCAATTAAAATTGAATTTCACTTGTAGACCATTTCTCAAATTTCCAAATCTACAAGTGAGGGAGAGTATTAGTTGATATATTTAATTTATAGCAAGCCGATTGGTGATTCTACATATGATTTTAACATCAAAAAGCCTCTCTATTTTTGAAGACTGTGAATCAAACTGCCAAAAGCATGAGAAAAGGCTCTAATTTAGAGACAAATTCATACGATGTGATTAAATGAGAAGACGAAAATCAATACTTCCATCAGTAGCTGCTGTTTACTATTCTCCAACCTTTCAATCACAACAGCCATGTCATGAAAATGCTTCTCAAGCTTGCTCTTCTCTTCCTGCAAATAACGAAGTAATGCTGTAACCAGACCAGAGGAAAAAATGATGAATAATAAAAACTTCTTGAGTATGAATTATGCAAGAAGCAAATATGTGCTACTTGTATGTAACATATCAACACAGTTACTAAACAAAACCTTCTGCAACTCTTAAAAAACAGCTGGAAGTGCATTCTCCATTGCCTTTTCTGAGATTACTGTTGGAAACACACAAAAAAATTACTTAAAAAAGTTCTTTCCATGAAAATGTTTTGATTGTGCATATATTCACACACACATATATAAAATAGTGAGCCTTAAGTAAAAAAACCTGCCTCAGGCTCCAAAGGTTCATTGCACATTGTGCCTTGAGCTTTTTAAAACACCAAGTAAGAGCATTTATCTTCAGTTCATTCAATCGCTTTTGAAACATGCCATTCTCAGCCTTCTTTGATTGAAGGTGAAAAAGAATGATGAAAAATTCAAACAAAGAATCGATGCATAATACGTTCTATAGCATGTTCATACATGTGGAAAAAAGATTAAACAAAAACCTTCGAGCTAATTATGTTCTTTTCTTCTTCTAATTCCGCATTCTTCTTTTGCAAATCTTGAATCTGAGATACTAAATAGCCCACGTCGGTCTGAATAAAGGAACGGAATGATCTCAGAAGTCGGGGGAAAAGAGAAACTTAAAAGAGACCTGTCTTATTAAATAAATTGGCAATTGTATAAAATTGATTAGGAGTTGCAACAATTGGCGATTAGTCCAATAAATTCCATTGCATTCATGTTGGAATGCCCTAACTACAGTAGAATTTTATCAAAAGATGGGCCAGTACAGATATAACAGAAACAATTCAAAACCAAACCGAAGAATAAATATCAAAACTTCAAGATACAAAAAATGACGAGGGAATAAAAAATACGAGAGAAGTTCTTAGCTCCTAAATATCCAGTATTAGAGCATACTAGCCGTTTATTTCAAATGTTATTTGTATCTCCTTAAATGACGTCGTTTTGCTTAAGTGATGTTAGTGTGCAAAACGTCGTCGTCTGCTTATTCGGTTTTGCTCTCTAACAAACTGTACACGTGGTTGGAATCCATTGGAGGCCATTTCCTTGGTGCACACTCCCTCTCTGCTATTTAGCTGAGATTGTGCCCTGAAGCAAATCAATCAATTCAGCCCTTTATTATTTTCATTGTGTCCTTCTTCCTTTCTTCATTTTCAGGTCTGAATCAAATTTCAACTTGGTATCAGAGCCTTCATAGGCTAAACGCCATGGCCGATCAAGCTTCAACTTCCGCAACCAACAACGCAGACTCAGTGTCTGTCATCTCCTCTTCTCAGGTAACGAACAGAGTCTCCTCAAACCTGTCATTTGGCCATCCCTTAAGTACTGTCCTAACTGTTAAATTAGATGAAACAAATTTTCTCTTATGGCGCGGAATGGTCCTAGCAATACTGAGAGGACAAAGAGTTGACAGCCACGTTCTTGGCACCAAAACCCAACCTAAAGAACTGATTGAAGTTCAGCTTGAAAATGGAACAACACAGCAACAACCTAACCCTGAGTATGAAGAATGGTTTACTGTTGATTGAGCACTCTCTGGATGGCTGTTTGGTTCCATGGTACCAGCCATTGCCTTAGATGTGGTAAATTTTGAAACATCTCGAGAGGTATGGATAGCTCTGGAGCTCATGTTTGGAGCGACCAGCAAAGCACGTATCAACCAACTCAGAGCTAAGCTGCAAAACACAAAGAAAGCCTCCTCAAAAATGCTGGACTACCATTCTTTGATGAAACAAACAGCCGAACAGCTTCAACTAGCAGGTGCCCCTGTTCTACTGAGTGATCTCATCACTTATGTCCTTGGTGGCCTAGACGCTGAATACATACCAGTTGTCTGTGCAATTGAGAGAAGAGAGTTCAAATTATGGCAGGAGTTCCATGCTGACCTCATCACCTTTGAAGGAATGCTAAGTAGGTACCAAACTTCTCCTCTGTCTGGTGATCACTCTGCTAACTATGCAATTCATGGAAAGCAAGGAAATCAATCACAGAGGTATAATCAAGGCAATAGAGATGCAAATCGTGGACAACAAAATGTGTCCCAACGTAATGGAAAGGGAGGAAGGTACAGTAGAGGCAGAGGACGCAGCCAGGGTGGTAGAGGAAGAACCAACAATGGTCAAAACTCTAACCAAAATCAAGAGAGTTACTCAGGTAAACCTCAAAACAATTTCTCTCAATCTCCAATGTACTGTCATTTGTGTTGCAAACCAGGTCATGATATTACCTTCTGTTGGTATCGATTTGATGAGAACTACAAAAATCCAAACAACTTAACTAGAAGCAGCACCTCAAGTGACAATACTGCTCTAGTCGCCACCCCTGAAGCCATCACAGGCCCCTACTAGCTTGCAGATACTGGTGCCACGGCTCATGTCACTTCTAAAGCTTCCAACATCAAAAACAGTACTCCATACGCAGGTACTAAAACTCTATCTGTTGGTGATGGCTCCAAACTTGAAATAGCTAGTGTTGGAAATTCTGATATACAGTCATCAGTCTGCAAACTTAAACTAATTGACATACTTCATGTGCCTGCAATTTGTCATAATCTGCTTAGCATATCAAAATTCACTATGGATAACAACGTCTTTGTAGAATTTCATCCCCTGTATTGTATTGTGAAGGATAAGGACACTAACAATGTGGTGCTGCGTGGAACAATAAGGAATGGGTTATACCATCTTGACCTACCTCTAGCATCATCAAAGGAGCCTCCCTTCAATCCCAAATCCACTTCTCTGCCTTCGTTACAAACTGCTGCCTCGTCCTTTTTTAAATCATATGTCCAATGTTGCTTTCAATAACAACGTGTCTAGTACAGTGTCAAAAGCCTTATGGCATCAAAGAATAGGGCATAGTTCAGATAGAGTACTGTCTTTAATTCTCAAAGCTTGTAATCTCACGTTATCATCAAATGAACCAAACTTTTTTTATGAATCTAGTCAATTCGGCAAATCTCATGCCCTCCCCTTCTCCAAGTCTCACACCAATGTCACACAACCTCTTCAACTTGTCTCATGTGATCTATGGGGCCCTTCCCCTGTTTTATCCACAGCCGGCTATGCTTACTATATAAGCTTTGTTGACCATTATAGCCGTTTCACCCACATCTTTCCCTTCAAAACCAAAGGCAACTCTCTATCTGCTTTCTTACAATACAAAAATCTTGCTGAAAACTTATTTGACACCAAAATCAAAACTCTCCAAAGTGACTGGGGGAGGAGAATTTCGCTCCTTCTCAGCCACACTTCAGCAATTTGGCATCTCCTTTCGTCACTCATGTCCACATACTAGTCAACAAAACGGTCTCGTTGAGCGAAAGCACAGACACATTGTTGAAATGGGACTAACCTTTCTTGTTCAAGCCTCCATGCTTTTCAATATTGGTGGGATGCTTTCTCCTCTGCAGTTTATACCATAAATCGATTGCCTACCCCTGTTCTCAACAATAAATCTCTCTTCAATCTAGTCTACCATTCCCAACCTGATTACAAATTCCTCAAAGTATTTGGTGTTGCCTACTACCCCTGTCTCCGTCCATATCAGAACCACAAATTTCAATTCCATAGCACCAAATGTGTCTTCCTTGGCTACAGCTCCAGTCACAAAGGCTACAAATGCCTCAGTCAATCTGGTAGCCTTGATATCTCTAGGCATGTTGTCTTCAATGAACATACGTTTCCCTTCAAGCAGTCACCCTCTTTTCTCACCAAAACCATGTTTTCATCCTCTGTTGTCTCCACAATTCCCTTTCCTAACATTATCACACCTCTCACCAACCCATCCCTTCCTGTTCCACCAGAATCACCTTCACCTGTCCATGACACTGCCATAAGCACCAGCTAGGCATCAGACTCTTCCACTTCACCTCCTCCTGTTACTAATGATCCTGCCAATACAAGCTTACATGACAGTTCACCCACTGATTTAACCACTGCAGAACATACTGCCCCTCTCCACCACATGATCACTCGATTAAAAGCCGGTATCCACAAGCCCAAAACATGGGCATATCTCTCTACAACATGCCCGACAACTCAGGCACCCAAAACTGCTAAGGTTGCTCTTCTTCATCCTCTGTGGAAGCAGGCTATGGACAGTGAAATTTCGGCTCTAAAAATGAATTCTACCTTGTCTCTTGTTCCAGCTGAGCCACACATGAACACCATTGGTTGCAAATGGGTGTTCCGAGTCAAAACACAAGCTGATGGCTCCTTTGACAAGTGTAAAGCCCGCCTTGTTGCCAAAGGCTTCCATCAACAACCTGGTATCGATTACCATGAAACCTTCAGCCCTGTCATCAAGGCTCCAACAATTCGCATCATTCTATCACTAGCTGTGAACCACAACTGGGCTATTCGCCAAATTGATGCCAATAATGCCTTTTTACATGGGGAGTTACATGAAACTGTTTACATGACCCAACCGCCTGGTTTTATTGATGCTGCACACCCGAACACGTCTGTCTGCTGCATAAGGCTATCTATGGCCTCAAACAAGCACCTCGGGCATGGTTTGACAAGCTCAAAGCCACTCTACTTCTATGGGGTTTCACCAATTCCAAGGCTGATCCCTCATTATTCTTCATCAAGCAAGAGCATCTAACATTGTTTGTTCTTATTTATGTAGATGACATCAGTGTTACAGGCACTTCAACTCCACACATTGACAAGTTCATTCATCAACTCAACTCCACGTTTGCTCTCAAGGATATGGGTCCTCTCACATACTACTTGGGTGTTGTAGTCAGTCATAATCCACAAGGCATCCATCTCTCACAGGCTCAGTACATCCTTGATCTCTTGCAACGTCTTGAGCTTGATCACCTCAAGCCCTGCTCTACACCGGCAGTCACCAGCAAGAAATTATCTCTGCATAATGGTGAACCTCTGGACAACCCAACTGTCTATCGTAGCCTACTTGGTGCCCTTCAATACTATCTCACACTAGACCCGATATCTCATTCATCGTCAACAAACTCAGTCAATTTAATCATCCACCTACCACTACACACTGGATTGCAGCTAAACGTGTGCTTCGCTATCTGAAAGGGACTCTTGACTATGGTCTGTTCATCTCAAAATCATCCTCCACCACCATCACAGCTTACAGTGACGCCGATTGGGCATGTGGGATTGATGATCGCAAAAGCATATCTGCCCACTGCATCTTTATGGGAAGCACCCTTGTGTCCTGGAGTTCCAAAAAGCAACAAGTCGTTGCCCGCTCCAGTACTGAATCCGAATACCATTCTCTTGAACACTGTGCTGCTGATATCACATGGATAGAATCCCTACTGCGTGAGCTTCGTACTTTATCTACTCAATCTCCAACTCTGTGGTGTGATAACACCAGTGCTATATCCTTGGCAACAAATCCTGTCTTCCACGCGCGCAGCAAGCATGTCGAAATTGACCTGCATTACGTCTGTGACAAAGTCATCTCTCAGCAGCTTCACCTCAAGTATCTACCCTCTGATGAACAGCTTGCTGACGCTCTCACAAAACCTCTCAATGAGCAACGTTTCTGCTCTGCACGTTCCAAACTCGGTGTAATTCAATCACCCGCTCGTTTGAGGGGGGATATTAGAGCATACTAGCCGTTTATTTCAAATGTTATTTGTATCTCCTTAAATGACGTCGTTTTGCTTAAGTGATGTTAGTGTGCAAAACGTCGTCGTCTGCTTATTCGGTTTTGCTCTCTAACAAACTGTACACGTGGTTGGAATCCATTGGAGGTCATTTCCTTGGTGCACACTCCCTCTCTGCTATTTAGCTGAGATTGTGCCCTGAAGCAAATGAATCAATTCAGCCCTTTATTATTTTCATTGTGTCCTTCTTCTTCCTTTCTTCATTTTCAGGTCTGAATCAAATTTCAACTTCCAGCAAGCAAGAAGGTTCAGCGTGGCGGAAAAAAAGGGGCATAAATCTTATCTCTGAGAGTCGACAATCGCTCTCGGAATTTCAAATTCCAGGAGCTTCTGTTCAAATAAAACCAAATCAATTACATCAACAACCAACAGTATAAGAAATAATTCCATATAAATCAACAACAACAAACCATTTGATTTCGAAGCTGTGCTCATATCTGGTCCAGAAGAAGCTTTGTTCAATCTTTCCGCCGCTCTCTTTTGCCGAATCTCTTCCAGCTGTCGAATAAATATGAAATTTGATGGATGCCGCAACAATAGGAGTATGCAAAAACTTCTTACTGCTCGTCGAGCTAGAAATGCGTGGTGGCGTCCATGGCGAAATGCGAGAAATGAACAAGAAAACATTCTAATCTTGATTCTCAAGAAAAAATCGATTGAACGACCACATTGAAAAATAAATATTAAATATTGTGGTAAATGTCTCAACAAAGTCTGGGTGGTGTAGTTGGTTATCACGCTAGTCTCACACACTAGAGGTCCCCGGTTCGAACCCGGGCTCAGACAATATTTTTTCTTTTTATATTGTCTCCTTTTTCTTTTTTTCTTTTTTTTCCGTTTCTGAAACATCTGCCTTATAAATGCCGATGATTATTTCGGAAAATAAAAATAAATAAATATTTGCCGATGACTATCTC
>JBBMEG010080532.1:0-11378 GCA_037832605.1 Cyclanthera cordifolia | reverse complement strand
GCCGACCCCGGGAGGGTGAGCGAAGGCCTGGCCGACCCCCGGGGGGTCGGCAAAGGCATGGCCGACCCCCTAGGGGTCGGCAATAGAGTTGGCTGACCCCCGGGGGGTCGGCAAGGGAGAGGCCGACCCCCGGGAGGTCAGCTTTGGTCTTTTTGTCCTTTGTTCGAGTTCCGGCCTCTTCTGAGACTTCCGGGCCATATTTTACGTCATAACACTTCTTCTGTGATAAACTACTGGTCAAAGAAGTTTATTATTTGTTTTAAAATTTTAAATTTAGTTTTGTTTAAAAAAAAAACTAAGCCTACCCCCTCTTAAATTCCATCACCCGTCTCCCTCTCAGTCTCCCGTCTCCCTCACCCATCGCCCGCGACCCCTTTCCCTCGCCCGATCGTTCACCCTCGCCCGCCGTCTCCCTCGCCCGATCTCTCTCACGAGCGTATCTCTCTCCCGAACTACGCTCTCTCGCCCGCGTCTCTCTTGTTCTCTTCCGACCTTTCTTTCTCTTGGCTGTTTCCGACTAGCAGTCGCTGGATCTGGAGCTTGCTGCTCCTCGGGTGGCTACATTTCAACGCTGCGATATCGTGGACGTGAGTTTTCACGCTTGGCTTGGCCTGGCTTGACTTGTAGCAGCGAGTAAGCTTGGGTTCTCGTAGGATTTTATGTTTCTATTTTTCCTCACTTTAATTTTAGCTTGCTCTCTTAATCGTGTGGTTTGAATTCTTTTGGATTTAAGGTTTTGGAGAAAGAGCATCGTTGAGTGAGTTTCTTGGTTTGAGTTGGTCAATTAAGGTTTTCGTTCGGGCTAAAAGTTTTTTTGCGTGTCGTTTCAGCTTGGTTTAAGTGTGTCGGAGCTCGCATTGCGTGAATGGTCGTTGTTTTCAGCTTTACCTTGTTTTATGAGGTTTGGGAAGGCTATTGCTTGGTTGTAAGTGAATTGTTTAGGTGTCGGCACTAATTTTGGATGTCCTTGGTTTCGTGTAGGTTAAGAGACTTAAGCTCGTTAGGACGTTTTGGACTCGCTCGAGCTGCTGCCTTTCCGCTATTTATTGTTCAGTAAGGGACTCTAATGGGTGTATAAGCTAGTTTTATTCTTGCTTGATTGGTTTGTTTATCGTGTTGTTACAACCTTGTTGCTCGTTATCTCTTTATTAAATTGAAAGCATGTGGTCTGTGAACTGGTTGCTAGAATATGGATTATATGTTGTTCGTTGCTCGATATTTCTTTATTGAATTTGAAAGCATGTGGTCTAAGATCTGGTAGGCTAGAATATGAATTATATGTTGTTTGCTACTCGTTATTTCCTTATTGAATTTGAAAGTATATGGTATGTGATTTGTAGGCTAGAATATTGATCATATGTTGGTGTTGTTCGTAGTTATTTCATCGATAATGTGTAGGAAGACTTTAGAAAAGTGATGCATGACTTCTTCGTAATTGTCTAGTTCAGAAATTGGTTGTTGCTTGCTCGAGTCCCTTTCCTTGATGGAGTGCGCGTGTCGGCCATGTAGTCTAGGCACGTCTCCTCCCCGCCATAGGGTGGTTGCAGTAGCCCATAAGGTCTATTTATTGCATGACATGTCAGGGGACGACCCATAGGGGTGTAGGGTTGGACGAAACCAACGTTCCCTGCGGATAGAGGTTATTATTGCAAAAGGCTTCGCACGTTATTAGGGCGGTGATCGCTACATCGACCCGGAGTGCAGTGGGACTGACCATATGGTCAATAGTTTGCACTCAGGAACTTGGCATTGGCTGGGAACCTTGTCGTCCATACGTGTAACCTAGATGAGTGATCTAAGGCGTACATGTTGCGATAGTGTGAATTAGGCATCGGCAAGTTGTCCCTCATCGCAAGAGTTGGAGCGGGAATTTGCTAGGCAGTGAGCAGCCAAATTTGCTTAGGTATAAGTGAGCGCCGCACTAGCAAGTTGGATCGCTCTCGGCTCGACACCGTGTGTGGTACCTAATGTATTCATTATTGGCTCCACCGTGTCGGAGGGACCCAGGATAGCCTAGGCGACTCCTGTGGTTAACCCTTGCCCCTTGGCACTCTGCCATACTTAGGAGAGTTCGGGAAGTGTCTTTCAAGGTCTCACGGCATTCACCAGTGAGGCCCCTCCTCGAGAACTATCTTAGGGTCATCGGGCCAGGTAACTTGAGTTCTCGGGAGTTGGGATGTTTCCCTTTATTTGTTGTGATTCTTCATAGACTTAATTGTCAATGCATGTTAGCTTTCGTCATTATATGCTTGCATACCCGTGCAGGTTTCTCTTACTGGTTTCACGACTCACCCTTCGTTTTATGTTGGTTGTGGCTTCCATCCACAGGTGCAAGATTATACCAGGACGATTGACGGAGGCAGCTAGGCGACTGGAGGGGAAAAAGACTAGTTATTGACATGCGTCGAGTCTTTCTACTATTTGCATAGTTTTGTACATGCATTATTTTGAATCATTTTGTGTAGGCATGTGTTTTTGTTTTAAACAAGTGTTCAACTCTGTACCTGGCTTTTGGAACAATAGGATGATTTGAAACCTTTTTCAGATGTCTGTTTAAGTTTTTGCAAATGTCCAGGTTATGTTTTTTTTTAGGTGTCTTTTCTCCATTTTTAAGGGAAACTCTGCCAAAAATTTTAAAGATTTTCATGCATTGTCTTAACACCTTAGGTCAACTTTACGTTTTAAGATCGGGTTGTCACATCTTGTTTCAATAAAATCACATTCATTTTTTTTTCAAATTGTAATTAATAAAACAAGTCACACCCTATTGTACTCTACTAAATTTAAAATGCGAAAAATAATAGCGCAAACTTTTTTTTTCTAAAAAGCAAACTAAAACATGTAAAACATTAATATTTACATTATTTACATTCCAACTTATTACTAACTTGGCTAGGCTCCAAAATGTAATAGTACTCATTCGAAATTGCTCTAGCCTTCACGTTCCTTCATTTATTGATGAATGGCCGGGAAGAGTTCCATATCTTAAAATCCTCTCTACAGTAACGCCTCAATCTGTGACCATTCACAATAAATTCACTCTCATCCAGTGGATTTTGAATTCGTATTGCTTCATGCTTGAATACCTATGAAATTACAAATGGACCATGCCACTTAGATTTCATTTTTCCATTAAATAATTTTAATATGGAATTGTAGGAAAGTAGTTGTTGACCTATCTCGAAATGCTTAGGAAATAACTTGCTATCCTGCCTTATTTTCATTTTCACTTGATAAAGTTTGGCATTTTCTCATAAGAAATTTTGAAATTATTCTTATTCTAAAAGATGTAGCATTGTAGCTGGCCAAATTAACTATGAATCCAAGTTTAATTCTTTAAATGTCCAATAGGCCTTATATTCAAGCTCTAAGGGTATGTGGCAAGCTGCCCTAAATACAACAGAAAGGTGACATCCTTAAGAGTGTTTTAACTGATGTTCTATAGGCCAAGAGAGAGTCCTTTAACTTCGTTAACAAATCTTTTCTATTTTGGTTTACTAGTTTTGTGAAGATTACCTTTATCTCCATAATTTGAAATTTCTACCTGACCATTTGACTAGCGGTGTTGTGCTCTAGCTACCCTATATGTGATGCTATATTTCTGTAACATAGATGCTAGAGCTTTGTTTTCAAAATGGGTGCCGGCCTCATCACTAATTAATGCTCTAAGGAAACCAAACCATATAAAAATGTGTTGGTGCAAAAATTTAATTAGAGCTATGACATCATAGTGTGAGAACCCGACCCAACATAGGGTTTACCATAGGTCCTTAGCCTTAAATGCATGGTCAAACCAATAGAGACATATTGAATAATACCATGATTTATTTGAGAATGAAAATAGTTCAAAACAATTACAAACAACTCATAGGGTACCTTATAAAACTGAAACAACAACAAAAACGAAATAACAAACATGTCTCAATAAATAGTTCACGCTGAATAGATAATCAAGTAAGCATTAAAACATCCTGAACTCTAATGCATTTATTCCCATGGTCACTTCAACTTCAGCTCAGCCATCAAAGTCCTACTCATGACTACATGTGGAAAACCTACAAAAGAAAAAGGTAAGTCACTAAACGCAGTAAGGATCCCAGCATGAGATCTACATGACCAAATATAAGAGTAGACAACATGAAAATGAAAGCAAAGCACAAAAGGGGTCCAATGACCAAAGCCCGAATGAGTTATCTAATGACCAATGTCAATAGACCAAAATACCTTTTGCGGAGTCCTTTGACTCTAAGCAATCTTCAAAATATCCTCCACAGTGTCCTTAGACTATGGGCAATCTAGGTAACATATGCTAGTATGAGAGTATATCGGTGAACCTTATTAATATTTATTTAAAATATCGTACGAATATATCCAATATATTGATTAATTAAGTTTATTCATTAAACTTAACACTCCTATTAATTATGTTCAACATAATTAATTTGTGAATTTAAACTCTTCAAGTTCATTCTATAATGAAACATTGTACCAACAATTGAGCTAGCCTAGAGATTGGTGGACCTATAGATTGGAAGCTACAACGACTAGGGATCTAATCCCTCCTCGTTAACATCAGGATTATTCCACTGAAGGCCCGTGTTGAACTCTCTCGCGCTATAGGAAAAGTTAACATCCAAAGATATAATTGAGCATATGTCAAATGATCATTCACGAGCTTGTTCGTACGTAATTCACAACTGGGACAAGAAATCCGTTCTACCCTTGTGATTACATCTTTCTTCTTAAACCCAAGTTTATAGTCACACTATAAATCAGTGTCCTCTCAGGCCAAAGAGAAGGTATAACGGAATTATTAGATTGATCATAAAACTTCTGGTCCAGTCATATGCAAAAACTTCTTTTTGCATAGGTTCCCTCACTCACATATCTCCACATGAACAACCAAGATCAAGTTATTTGCAACTATTGCAAAGCGGGCGGCACCCACAATGTTACCAGGACTTAGGCACAACTTAGTCCATATACTGTACAAAATTTAGGTTATTAACTTGGAATTAGATTCACTTGTATGTTCTACATACTTGTCAAAGTGTTCATATTAATAACCAAAATTGAATGTCGTTTGAATATTAAATACGTAAATTTATGAAAAAAATTATAATTGTTATTAATAACTAAAAACAACATTAAATTTCTAATATTAAATACTCGTTCTTAAAGATACAAACTAATAGGCCTTTAGGACATAACCCGAATAGATGATGGCAATTCAAATATAAGCTTCTAGAATGAGATACATGGTGCTTCTATCACTTCCAAGCATCACTTCAAGTGCTCCTCAGAAGGGTTCTGCACCATTCATTTGAATTCTACTGGCTCAATTTGTGGAATTCGGAACATTTCATTTCATGCTTGAATGCTTCAATCAACTTGTACTCCTCTCATAATGTCTTCAAACTTACTCTTATTTAAAATGCTAGGGTAAAACTCCTTGCCTAGTCAACTCTAACCTCTTCAGTCACATGCAAACTTGTAACAATCCCCAATTGTAGATTGTATCTGCAATCCTTATTGGCACTGAATTAAAATTCCTCGAGAAATCATGCATATGCAAAGTCTTCTTTCCATTAAATTCAAAATGGTTTAAACGACTTCGTTTCACCACTTGCAACTTTTCAACGCTAACTTGAGTGAGGTTCTTTTTAACCTCCAATCCATCTTCTTTAATCTCTTTTATTCTTTCCTCACTTGCCATTACCTGGCCTAGTGTTTTCGGTAACATCATCTTTTTAAATTTCTACTTTGACTTCTTCTCCAGCCGCTTATTCTTCAATAGCTACTTTAGCCTCTCTGTTCTTTTGAACAAGCTTCTCATTTGAGCTTTCTTTTCTTCATTTTTCGGTACCAAGAAGAGAAAGGGTTTTCGTAATAGAGGGAGACAAAAATTTAGGGAAAAATGAATTCCACGTAGGCGTGAATGAAGTTTACGCTTAAAGATTCTATTTAAAGGTGAAAGTCGAAGGGTTATATCGTTTTGCTTCCAACATTCAAATTTTCATGTCGTTTCCGTGCTTCCTTCTAAACAAACAAAATCTTATTGAAAATGACTTTTTAATTGGAGTCGGGACTCCTTAAACTTGTTCAATTAATTAACTACCTAGCAATGATTTCGTTTCCGAAAATATAATCTCTATGGCCCATTAACATTCCAAACCTTATTGTTTTTGAAAAAATCTATGCCACTTCTTCATGCATTTAGAATTCTCGGGCCAACAAACTTTTTCATCTTCTCTATAAAAACAAAATGATTCTTGTCTTTTTCACGCCCCATTTTCTGCATGCAAAATTTATTTTCATCAAGAACATTTTTCGGTTGCACAAAAAGAACAAATCTAAGTAATCTATTAAAAATAAAATCAAAATTTCTCTAAAACATCCATATACTATTAAAAAACAAAAAATAAAAAATTCACACTACTTACGCATTATCTTGTACTGAGCTTACTGAACTCTGAAAATAATAATAATAATCGTGATTAATACCACCTATCTCTTCTTCCTTCCTATATCATTGGTTAATGGTAGAGAAGAGTTTCATTTTTTAAATTCTATCTCCAATAATGCTTTAGTCGATGATCATTAACAATGGACTCGCTTTACATAAATACTTGTTGACCTACTTCAAATTGAATGACCATTAACCTTATATTATGCCATTTTTCATTTTCTCCTTATAAAGTTTAGCATTTTCATAGAAAAAATTTCGAAATTCTTTTAATTCCAGAAACAGTAGCATTCTTCTTGGTTCAATTAAATTTGAATTTAAGTTCAATACTTTCAATGCCCAATATGCTTTATGCTAAAGTTCAAGGGGTAAATGGCAAGATTTTCTAAAGACTATCCTATATGGTGACATTCCCAAAAGGTGTTTTGAATGATGTTCGATAAGCCTAAAAGAAGTCTTCTAAGTTAGATGACACATCTTTCCTACTCGGATTTACCACTTTTTTCATGATTGTCCTAATCTCTCTATTATAGATTTTTGCTTGGTCATTGGTTTGTTGGTGGTATGTTGTAGCTATTTTATGAGTGATGTTAAACTTCCGCTGCACATATGCAAGGACCCATATTTTCAAGAATAAAAATCAAAGACCTTTCTTAACTTCAATGCATGAAAATAAGTTATAAAACAACTTTAAAGGATAAATCAATGCATTTATTGAACGGTTATTCAGTGGGATCCCGAAAACACTTAATAAACAGAGAAAGTCATAAACATTAAAAATGTGGAATTTAAAACATGCTAGGATTTTTATCTAAGCTTTAATGCAACGATTCCTATAGTCAACACAGCAGCCTTGTCAGCATCGTAATTCAAGTACCTAGAGGAAATCCATAATGGAGAGGATGAGTCGCAAAACTCAGTAAGGATCTCATTCTTCGGATCAGTACTAGCATGTATATAATAAATGGTTTGCATATATAAGATATCAAATGATGCATATGATGAAGGATAATACCGAGGCGGCCTCAATAGGGCCTGTAATTCTGAGTCTTCAATAGATAGTAATGGTGACATAAAGGCAACCCCAATGGAACCTGCCTCTCCCAGGCCTTCAATAGATAGAAGTTTACATTGTTGAGGCTACCCTTGTAGGGCCATGCCACACTCAAACCTTCATTACATAGAGAACACTTCCAAGGCTACCCTTATATGGCAATGCCACTCCCGAGTCTTCATTGTAGATACTTATGTAATACGGATGTTTCAAATTCATATCAATATGGTTAATGAATCAACAGGTGTTTCACAATGACATGTCAACTTATCATGAATCAATAACTCAGTGCATCACAATATGTATAGTTCATAGCATAGCAATTCTATTCAGTAATTGTCACACAAACAAATAGGGCAATCAATACAGATCATCAAGTAAATTACACTTAATTTATCCATCACAATATGTATAGCTCATAGCATAGCAACACTACTCAGTAATTCTCACACGAACAATTAGAGCAATGAATACAAATCATCAAGTAAATACACTAATTTATCCTACCCATGCTTATATTTACCCACAAGACCCCAAGTTAAGGATATGATCCCCTTACCTGTCTGAATCCACACTTAAACTCCTTAGCTCCAAATCAATCAACCGGCGAATACTAGTACTCGAATATGACCATATCGAATGAATGAGTTAGAACTAGCAGCTAATACCATTAAAAATAGACTTAAGACGACGAAATTATTACAAGAGATCAAACTTTAAAAAATCAGGTTCCCAGATCTCGAGACTAGATCAAGTGTGTTGACTGGTCAAAACTGGTAAAAAAAAAGCTCACTTTTCAATACTTCAAGCCTAAGGGAAATTGTACAAGATCGACAAGGATTTTAACTAACAATTTACTAAAAGTTCAAGGAACAAAATACTAAGTCCAACGAAGGGTGATTTTATCAATGGTGATTTAATCCATCCCATCTCGTCAACAAAGAAGTTTCTCACAATAATGGTTTCAAAGAAACAAACTAGTTCATGGAGAATTAGTAATAGAAGCCCAAGAAATTTACAAGGCTATTTCATAGAACATTGATCTAAAACCTAATAGCCAAAGATCAACTTCACAACAATACAAATGAGTTTCCCAATATACGCCACCAATTGACAATTTCGTACTTTCCATGGTTTAACAAATCATCTAATAAAATCACCACAAAGAGGTTTCAAAATTAGATTCACCAACCACAAAAAAGATTTATCAATTGTGCCTAAACAACCATGCTCATTTATGAGATTTCTACTAAAATATAACAAATATCTAATTTAATTGCCAAAGATCAACAAACATCCAAGTTCAGTATGCAAAAATGACCCACAAAGGAAGAGTTCTCACGGCTTGACTCACGCAGATACGTCTAAGGGTGGTTTGCGTCGAACCTTCGACTGCAATCGGCGAGACTATGCAACGTTGATCGACGATGGAGACAAGTTGTGGCAGTCGGCAGAAGCTACAAGGGTGAAGCTGCACAAAACATTGCGACTTGGTATGTGTTGCCTCAACGAGCGGTAGCACACCGGATCTGTCCAAAGATGGTGAACAACGGCGAAAACAGTTGAATAGTCGCTTGACTTACGTGAACCAAAGGAAAAAGAGAGTCGCTGTTGAGTGAAGAAGATGGGAGAAAGGAAAGGTGGGCATGAATCTAAAGGGTTTTTTTTTTAATTTTAAATGAAAGAAACTAATTTGTTTTTCTTATTTTCCTATAAACTAAAATAGGCATATATACACACGCACGTGTGTGTGTGTGTATATATATATATATATATATATATAAAAGTTACATAGTTTTAGTTTTCCAAATAACCACAAAAAATATTTTAATTTTTATGGTCACTTAGTTCCTATAAAATGATCACAAATGTCTTCAATTAATTCTTAAATCATTTTAATGCTAGAATTTCAATCTAAAGCTAAGCTTGGAAACTTTTGGTTGTTACGACATATGCTAAAGCTCTATTTACTAAGTATGTTCCTTCATCGCTTATCACAGCTCTAGGACTGCCA
Organism: Cyclanthera cordifolia; assembly: GCA_037832605.1. Lineage (NCBI taxonomy): Eukaryota > Viridiplantae > Streptophyta > Magnoliopsida > Cucurbitales > Cucurbitaceae > Cyclanthera > Cyclanthera cordifolia. The sequence goes on along the minus strand of JBBMEG010080532.1, from coordinate 1,844 downwards.
AACCTAGTAAATATGTGCCTATGTAGAAACTTTTCCACCGTTTTAGCATCATTTTTAAGGCAAGCAATTGCCTCGATCCATTTTAAAACATAGTCTACAACAACAAAGTGTAAATGTTCACATTTAAAATATGAATTGGTCCCATAAAATATGTTCCCCACACGTCAAACACTACATCTTAAAAAATAAAACTGAATGGCAATTCATCGCAGCTCCTTATGAAGGTGTAGTTTAAGCCTCTCCAAAATGGCCTTTGTATGTTTGTCAAATGACATTCATTCAGAATTTCAACGTTTTCGCTCTTTATGAAATATTTTCTAATAATATTGTCAACGTTCTTTCATTTGTATTATTATCATCAATTCTTTCAAAAATCTCATTTACATTATTTTAGGTCGTAGAAAATAATGCACCATTTTGTTATAGATATAGGACTAGTTTAGAATTAAGGTCTAAACCATAATAGAAATGCTTTAACCACACAAAATGGATTCCCATGGTAGGGACAAGTTCCTAACAATCCTTTAAAACTTTCTCATGCTTCTCTAATTGATTAGTCATCTCCTTAGTCACGCTCTAACATTGTCTCTCGATGAATAAGCAAACAGACTTTTAAGTGTTGGCGTGAGTCCTCTATCGTCGGTTCATGGAACTGGCTTATATATTAGAGCGTTTGGAACAAGACGGGTTTTAAATCAAAAGATCAAGCATTAATCTCTAGCCTAATAGTTTCTCTCTATAACTCATTAACATCAAGTACAATGTTATTTATAAGGGCTCGATCTATATCGTTCACAATTATGATTTGATTTTCATTCATTTCGTCTATAATGGGATTTACAACATGTTTAGGGTTAGGATTACCTAGATTTACTACCGTCTTCCTATTTTGTCTACATTGCCTTTTTAATAAGTTGTCGGGCTCGTTATCAAATATAAACACTTGTTCGATCTGAGCCTTGTTAAGTATACACAGCTATTGATGTAGCAAGTTTTAATTCTTATATAAATGTCATTCACCTCAAAGTTCAATTATAATGAATAGTTGGTTAAATTAGGAATATAGAAATATATTGCTACAACATTAAATTTTATGCTAATTAGTGAATCACTACTTTTATTAATCACCATATCTCTCGAGAATAAGAAATTTCAATCACATCAAGTCATCAAAATTAGCATGAAGGTAATCTTAAACTTTTCATCAAATAGTGAGAGAAATATCACTTAGCAAATGAGTGCAATGCAAGACTACTCTATAATCCTCCACTCGAAGTGATCACAAAGTCAAATACAAATGGATTATGAGTCGAAATATATTAAATCGCTACAATAATGCATTATTAATCATCATATTCCTATTTGCAACTTTCAAAATCTTTCATCATCGATGCAATAAATATTGAAACATCCAACAGTCAAAGTAGACACGTTACATGGTACAAAAATAAAGGAATGGATTAGATATAGTAAGCCTTGATCAAAGAGTGCAGAAACATGACTTCGAGATCCAATCTTTTTCATTCGCGTCAATGGCTAAAGAAAAATTATACTCTAAACTCTCTGTGAGAACTAAAGACTAAAATTGTTTGATATTCGAATAAAATGATAAAAATCTCTTCACAAGTTTAGTATGATGCTCTTTTTAATAACTGCCTTTTATTATATCAACTCTTCCTACTTTTTCTATATGCTCCAGCGGTGTGTCACAGTCGCACTTCAGAGGCAGCGGAATGGCGACTGTGCGACACTTGCTCTAATCCGGCAAGCAAGTCAGCCGAACCAAAATGGCAGAGCGGGTGGCACAACAGGTGCAACCTCTATCACGGACGTCGAGAAAAGGT
>JBBMEG010080531.1:0-11379 GCA_037832605.1 Cyclanthera cordifolia | reverse complement strand
TTGTCTTATTCCCAATAATGAACAGTCTGCCAATCCTCTATTGTGGCCTCTAATTTGGAACATTGAAAGTATGATGCTTTAGGGGTTTTTTTTTCTTTTTTTTCTTTTTTTGACTAGATTTGGCAAATGAGTCGTTGGTGATGTTGAGGCCGAAAAATGATCAACGAATTAACGGTAAATATTTATTTTATTGAGGACGAGAAGCTTGCAAAAAAGAAAAAATTTAGGCACATCGACGTAGGTGAGCCACAAGACCTCCGATGCTTAAGTCAGTAAGAGTTTTAGGAGAGTAATTTAGAGGTACATTTTAGAACTTAGATGGCTTACAAAGTTTCTTAGCGAAGTTCAACTTAGATCAGCTTGGATAAATGACCTAACTTCTTATAGCAGCCGATCTCGTAACCGTTGCAGCTCACTTAATGGTGGCTTAATGGTCAGCCGTTAGAAACGTCTGTCATTAAGTCGGGTATGAGTACTGACGCAACTCCTAACCGTTACCCTTGGAAGTGTAACAGCCTTGACTCGGGGGTTACTTGGACTTGGTCGACTCGTCCACGGAAGAGTCCTAACCTCCACATTTGATCCTTTTGAGGTCGGCCCACTCGACCAATCTCCTTAGAGGTTGACTTTAGCCTCGGTCAACTCTTACCGGTCCTTATCTCCTCGACTCGCCCCTCAGGTGGGGTCATGGCCCTACTAGTGTAACTCTTGGTCGTCATCAGCGAATCCAGTCGTCACTTTGGACTCGGTCAAATCCTGGGAGAGAGTCCTAAACTCCACGACCCATCCTCAGCGATCTAGGCCTACTCGTTGTAACTCCCGGCCATTGTCACCTTACGGTACAATGGTCCTAGAGGTTACTTTGGACTCGATCGACTCTTGGGGGAGTCCTGATCTCCACGGTTGACTCTCGGGGAATCAAACCTACTCTAGCCGGGCCCCAGGGGGCTGAATTGGCCTTGGCCGACTCCTAGGGGGGTCATGGCTACCATGGTCAACCCTCGAAGGGGTCTCAGCCTACATTGGGCAACCCCCAAGGGGTTGGAATGGGCTTGGCCGACCCTGGAGCCTCCCGACACTCTTTGACCGACCCCTGGGGACTCCCGACTACCTTTGGTCGTCCCCCGGGGTCTTCCAACACCCTTTGGCCGACCCATGGGAACTCCCAGCAACCTTTGGCTCGCCTCGGGAGGCCCTGACCTTGTCTGAGTATTTGTATGTATTTTAGCTTATAATAAGTGACTTCTCTTCTATTCCAACAAGTAGTTATCAAGGGTCTTTAGTCCTTGATCCAGTGGGAACAACTCAGTTTAATCAAAATTTGGTGAGTACACGAATCATCGAGGTTCTTAATTCCGAATCCAATGATACATGTGTCATCGTAGGTATTCTCTTTTTCGTGAATACACAAGAAGTGACGTTCACAACTATTAAGGGTGTAAGATGCATTCCCCAATTTGTCCAACCAAAATCAACTGAATTTAGAGCAATCGATAAATTTTCATGTATATGTCGATCAGAGTCGGTTTAAAAAATAGTTCATTGAAACTTTTTCGATCAGTTTCAATCGGTTAATAAAAAATTATTTTATATAATATTAATATTTTTCATATATATAATTAGATTTCTTATTTATATTATTGTAAAATAACTTAATATTAAATGTGTTTCTAAAAATCAGTTGATATTTTCATTTTATTAAAATTAATTCTTAATTATTTGACAAAAAAAAATCATATGATAAAAGTGTTTAAAAAGAAAAAAATATATTAAAGGAATTAACCAACTTTACCAACTCTACTGATCGACTTAACCGAACAAACCAACCAACTTAACCGATTGATTGATTCAACTTCATTTTCAAGTATACCGACATGGTCGGTGCAATGTCAATTTTCACCAAAAACCAACACAGACGGATGAACACCCCTAACAACCACCTAAAGTGGCTACTTTAATAATAAATGCCCAAAACATTGCTAGAAAATATAAATCGATTTCCACGAATGTTTACCATCAAACAATGCTCATCGTAAGAACCAAGACAATAGTTACCATTACTTTTTTAAAAACCAATCCAAGTTATAATAACTTAAAAGGAGTTTTCAAAAACTTGATTTTACAGCTGAAATTGGGTCAAGAAATTCTTTTTTCTTAAAAAATCTGAACCCTTAATAAAGAAATATAGTTTGAAAAACTAAATGCCAAATATCAAATGATTATGAATTTTAGGAATATGGTAACTTTCATATTTGTCTACATTCTTGATAACATTAGACCTTAAAAATAATGTTATCAGTAGAAACTAGCAATAAATTTCCAGTACACATTATGCCTGAAATCAAACAAATGTTTTAAAAAAAAATAATTAAAACAAATGTTTCATTTGATATAAACTAGAGTACTTAACCTAAACCATGCAATGCATTTAATAAAAAGGATGATCTCCTATTCATAATCTCACCTCGACCTCGAATTTAAAGCTTTGAGTTCCGTAATAATAGACAACGTAGTTTCTCCATAATACCTCGAATTTGATCTGAAATATGACCATACAAGAGTCTCTGTGCAGCCTCATCCAGTTTGGTTGGTTGTTCAGTAGGAGGCCATCCTAGTAGAGGATGTGACCAATTACGTGACGTGTCGCTAGCCATCTGCTTCATGGTAGTAAGGTCGAACTGAATTGGCTCACCCACAATAATCTCAATCTTCTTACCGCATAACGGAACAAGAGGCCTCCGACCGAAGAAATAGTTTTCGGGCATTATCTGGAATCCACACAGGTTATCATTAAATGAGACTAGACTACAAAGATAAAAAGGCTAAATTGAAACATAATAATAAAAGTTGTGATATCATCCACTTTTGTAGATTTGTCATAAGTAGCGCTGAATAGAAGCGAACTAGAATATCGGACGAAAATTCGATGGGAAACCAAGAAAGACATAGCAGTTACCAGGGCACTTGCTTGAATTAAGTTTAAAAAAGAGATATGTGTTTTGATTTTGTATATAATATTTTAATGGTTTTCTACTCTCAAGGGTAATATTGCTATTTTTCAAACACGGTATTGTAAAACAAATGGCATAGTTCATGAGTATTTTCATACATTCGTAGATTCAGGTCCAAGGTGTTATTTTGAGACAACTATTGCATGGGGAAGAAGGGGGCAAAGATATCCTAAAAATAAATGGCCATTATCTTGTAATTTTTCAAATATCAATAGTGTTATTGTAAATATATATGTGTGTGTATATATATATATGTGTGTGTGTATATATATATATATATATATAAAATCCAAGAATAGTCCCAACCAGCACGTTATTTGGTTGAAGCAAGGTGCATCTGTAGAAACCTACCCTCCCACCTAATCTACCTTAAACATTATGCCTTTGCAGTCACAACACTCTTTATTTTATTTTTTTGATAACTTGAGAACTGAGCTTTGTTCATCTAAACCCAGGGAGCTATTGGCCCGTCCCTAGGATGCGGCATCGGGATACATTGAAGGAGTGGAGACATAATTGAGGGATATTTACAATTTAATATCACAATCGCATTTCAAACTTGTGACCTCAAGGAGAGTATGCTTAAACAACACTCTTTAATGAAAACATAAGACCTTAGCAGGCGAGACTGCTTAAACAACACCCTCGTAATTTTTCAAGAATAGTCGCAACCAACATGTGATGTGGTTGGTGCAAGAGAGAGCATCTGTAGAAACTTACCCTCTCACCTGATTGGCTACCTTGAACTAATGTCTTTTACCATCACAACACTCTTTAATGAAAACATAAAGACCTTAGCACGAGGATGCTTAAATAGCACCCTTTATCCTCGTAATTTTTCAATATCAGTAGTCTTGTTTTAAAAATATATATAAAATATAAATTTAAAATTAAAAAAAAAAAAAAAAAAAGTTCAAAGGCGCTATCAGTACACAAGATATACAGCACAGGAGGCTCTCCCATATATATATATGTAACATATATATATATTCCCCCCATTGGTGTTCCATTAGCAGAAAGAATACGGAATCCCAAGTTCACCGTCCGATCTTCTGCTCCTTTGCATCTTCCTTCTGAGATTACATTTGAAACTGTTTCAATTGGCATCTTTCTTTACCGAAGGGAACCTCACTCTTTACTTGACATAGCTTCGTGTGAGCAACCTTACAGAGATAAGAAAAAAACTTCTGGGAGAACTTTGTTGTGCCATTTGGTTAGAAAGAAATCATAGGATTTTCCAAGACAAATCTACTCCCTAACACAAATTTTTGGACCCGTGATGCAAACTATCTCCTCTTTTCATGCTTATAGCTATGACACTCTTTTGAATAGTCGGAATTCTTTTTTGGAATCCCTTAGCGGCCCCTATATTGTAATTTCATATTTAATGAAATTTTCTTATCTTAAAAATAAGGGGTAAAGAAGAGCATCCGTAGAAACCCTCTCTTCAGAGAAATGGGACTGGAGCATTATCCCAAACATCTTCAAATACGTGTACTTGTTTTGGCTTCCCTTCTACATAAATGGGAGACCTAGATGCCAATTCCATGGCCATCTAGAACTCTATCCAAACAAATGTCACAGAAGAAGCTAAACTTTACAATGTGTCAAGGAAATACAGTCTTATTTTCAGTTCTAGAAGGAAATTCAATCCTTCACACATCTATCCACCTGAATTAAAATTTATCGGTACACCTTGTCTATAACCCATTGCTTTAGACAGCTGGTATTAATGACTCTCTAATTTAGAATAATGGTTTCATATTGAGTGTGACAGACTATTTGCAGAATTCGTAGAAATGTTGTATAACTTTGTTAGAAGATATGGCCGAGTAGAAAAGAAAATTACCTCTTCAAGGCCACGATGGACGATGGGCAGGACAATTGGCGTTACAGGAGAACGAACAATAAGACTAGCCGTTCCCCACTTTAATCGTCGAATGGGCACATTTTCTTGAATCACTTTACCTTCAGGAAATGTATGGAGCTGCCAGATGTCCATAAAAAGAATATATATAAACCCTTACCATTGAGATCAAATTAAAGAATACAAGGAGACTTTTATTATTATTATTTGTATAAAAAAATAAAACAATAATTAAAAAACCAAGAGGAACCCAATTAAATTATATAATAAAAATATTTCCTTAAAAATCTGAAATATAATTTCATAACTATCTTCTTTTTTAAGTTAAAATACTATTTTGGTCCCTAGACTTTGAACTTTATTCCATTTTGGTCTCTAGACTTTCAAATGTTCAATTTAGTCCCTAGACTTTCAACTTTGTTCTATTTTAGTCCCAAAACTTCAAAAGTCCAATTCTAGTCTCTATATTTTGAAAAAGTTCAAAATTGGTCTCTGTGATAAATTCAAAATTAATACTAATTGAAATTGGTTTAATAATGTTAATAATTTTAATACGAGTAAAGAAAATATATTAACATATTTTTTTGAGATTACAATAATTGGGAATAGGGGATTCAAACCCGTGACCACATGGTTAGGGTGAACATTGATGCCACCGCTCTTTTGGCAAAAATATATGAACATATTTCTAAAGTTTATAGAGAAAGATCATATCTTTTTAAAGAAAAAGTAACAAAAAAATTAAAATAAGGACCCGTTTTAACTTTTTTTTTTTTTGAAGCTTAGGAAATAAAATTGAACTTTTGAAAGTACAGGACCAAAATGGAACAAACTTGAAAGTTCGTGAACCAAAATAGAACAAACTTAAAAGTCTTGGGACTAAAATTGGACTTTTGAAAGTCTATGAACTAAAATTGGACTTTTGAAAATCCAGGGACCAAAATGGAACAAACAACAAAATCTATGGACCAAAATGGAAGTGGAACAAACATCAAAATCTAGGGGGCCAAAATGGTATTTTAACCTTTTTTTATAACCGAGAAATCGAGCCGCCACTTGTAGACAATCATTTAATTTAATATACTTTCATAGTTATCACGAGTCCATCACAGATAATGATAGAGATGTACCCATTCTCCATTTCTTAAGCGCTCAAGTGCTTCATTCATATATTCTTGATGAATTCCGCCACCCCTAGTAATTGGTATACATTTTCCTGCATAGTTTTTTTTGTGTGTAAAGAAGAATTAAACATGTTGAAAATTTGAAATGCTAGTTCACATAATGCACAATAAGACACTTCTTATAATTACGCATACAATCTTTTTCTTCCTAATTACCTCGGATCCGAACATTTGGGAACATCAAATACCCACTTAATTCTTTGCCTTCTTGGGTGGGGTCTTCGAAATTTCGGGGGACTAATAATCCACATTGTACTTTGATGTCATATTAGAAAACGTGGGCATCCATCTCAAAACCAATCTTAGGAATGTAAAAAATAAATTTCCAGAATAAATGGTGAATTAGCCTTTGAATTTTGGGGATTTTGGTATTGGAAACTTCGTGGCACATAATGAAGCCTTGATAGCCAAATAGTTGAGGCACTTTCCTCAGGAAATTGACACCTTGTAGCATAAGATAATTGTGAGTAACTACGATCTCCATCCTTATTGGTTCTCTGGTCTGGGATTGTAACGCATTTTAAAAAATCCTTGGAAATTTATATTTGAAGAGTTCCATTTCTTCTCTTCGTTCATTAAATGTTTAGTAAGTGATGAATCTATGGATACTTGATGTATTTTTGGTAGGACAAGTGGTTGGGTGGGAGATAAACCTCTCTACACTCTGTTACCTCGTCGGAACAATCTTGGATATTGATCCTCCTCCTTAGTCCAAAACAAAAAATAATAGAGATTTGTAGTTGTTGCTTAGGGATTCGGTGTCCTGTCTTTAGATCTCAGTCCTTTAAAAGGATTTTCTTGTTCTTTCTTTAGTGGTATGGTGGACCCTTACTTGTCTAGCTCCCTTATTTATTTAGTCCTCACTTTGGAAGGTTCAAACCAAAAAGGCCAAGCTTTTTGTGAGGTCCGTTTTTCTTATGAGGATTGTGTGGTCTGTTCTGGATTTTACAGTAATGACAATAACTTAGATTTTCTGCTTCAAAACGAATTATCAAGGCCCCATGAGAGAAGGGATTTATTTCTCAGCTTAGAATTCATGTGCATAGAATCAAATCCATTTTTAGTCATTTAAAGAAAGAGTTCTGCATAGATTTAGAAATTGACCGCTAAAAATATTTGTTTAGAAGCTAGAGATGTTCGTAGGTATTCCATTCTTCCTTATATTTTTTTCCCAATTATTTAGATTTGTTCTAGAGGGGTTTTTAGAACATTTTTAATCCTTTTAATTTTCAAAAAAAAAAAAAAAATCCTGGAGCAGTGACCCTTCTCCATAAAGATTTTTTTCATCCCCAAATCACCATCCACCTAGCAAGAAGAGTCCTACTTTTTGTTCCATTACAACAATACCAAGTCAGGTTGGTAGATACTGATCTAGGGGCCAATCGATGTTTAGAGCCATAGATGGAATTCTCACTTAGTTAAATTGTTATATTTTTTCATGTTCCCTCTGATGTCTTTAGTTTGGTTTCTACTCTGTTTTTTTTTTCTTCAGGTTTGATGTATTGTTGTTTTACTTTTTGTTTTTAGTTGTTTTCTTTCGCTCCCTTGTGAAGCTTGTATCCTTGAGCATCATTTATCAATAAAAAGTATTATTTCTAGTTCAAAAAAATAGGGAGCTTGATCTTGTTCCTCCCATTGAGAAGGTGAAAACCTTTTCTTCATTTATGTCCATGCCAAATGAAGTTTATGTAAAACGTCCCTATTCTAAAATCTTCCTTTATGGTGGTTAGGTGAAAGTGGCATCAGAAGGTGTTTAGAGCGATTAACCATTGTCCTGAAGGCTTTGAAGGGTACGAGGAATGTAATTTCCCACTCCTTGATTGTATCGAAATGGGAACTAAAATCAGGGATAATGATTGTAGCTTTATCCTACCTGAAGTGAGTATGTTTGATGGACATAACAGTTTTAAAGCGCATGTGCTGACACATCACATTGGTAACTTACTCATTGAGAAAGTCACCAGAATCCATAGAAGCTTCTCCCTGGGATACGCCTTAGAACCAATAGAACCTAACTTTAGTCCATTTGAAAAAAAGGAGAGGGGCCCAAAAACCAACGGTTAACGCGTAATTTTTTTTTTTTTTTTTTAATGCTACCGTCAGGTATGGTCCAACGAAAAGAAATTTGTTTATAGTTCATGCCACTAAGAGGAGAGTTAGAATTCAAGTTCAAATTTAGGTTATAATTGCAACCTGACGAGGAAGGCTCTCTTTGTATGGGCTTTTAGGGGGTGCTTTGCTTTCTACCCTCGACCCTTGGATTGTCCTTGCTCCTTTAGTGGAATATTTTTCTCAGTTTCAAATCCTTATGCAGAGAAAGAAATATTAGTTAGACATCTTTTGTGCTTCTGGATCTTTAGGTGATAGGTTTGGAATGATAGGTTTGGGCTTTATATGAATTAGGAATAATATAGGGGTATAAAAGAAATTAGTTAGAGGGTTTGTTAAGGTTTTCTATTATAAATAGAGGGTGAGGTGAGTGAGAAAGGATCAAAATATTCAGTGAAAATTTGTGAGCTCTAAGAGAATTGTTCTCTAGAGATGGGAGGTTCCAAGACCTATTGAAACTTGGTTTATTTGTATTTTCTACTCATTTTATATTTCAATCTAGCTTGGTTTAGTTTGGTTCTTATCGTTAGGTGGGATTATCATCATGTGAAGTGACCAGCCATTGTAATTTCCACATTACCAAAAAGTGTGTTCTCTTTCTCTACTCCTAGCCCTAGCTAATGTTTTTTAGTTTTGGATGACAGGTGTGTATGACCCCACTAGATGTAACTTCTTTTTTTTTTTGCAAGAGCTATACGATATGCCATGTTTATACACCAAAAACTAGGTGGTCATGACTCGTGGAGAATTCAGCATTACATGATGGACCCACGAAAAAACTAGTGACGAAGTTACTTGAAGCATTAACATTTTCAATCAGTTCATCATTGAAGTTGGTCTGATGGATATTCTCCTTCTCAATGGTCGATTTACATGGTCAAATAACAAAACGCCCCTACAATAACCTCATCCACAGATTTCTATCTATAAATGTTATTGGAAAGTACACCGATGTCGAGATTTGCACACTTGGACGACGAACATTAGACTACTTTTCCCTTATTTCCTGATCAGGAGTTGTAAATGAGGTCCTTCATACCATTTCTTTCTTTTTTTTTGAGATTACAACAATGGGGGTGGATATTCGAACTCATGACCTCATGGTTTTTGGGTGTACACTGATACCGCTAAGCTACTACTCTTTTGGCACCATGTGTTACAACACCATTCCTTCATGGATCAAAGAGAGAGAGACACAAACTCCAGCTTATACCACCGTATTACAGCCACAAAGAAAAGAAGAAAAAAACACCATTCTAAGAATTTCATCCACACATAGTAGAAGTCTTGAGTAAAGCCAAGATTGTCTCAGATTTATTAGTTTCTACAAAGACATGCATTCAAATAAAAAAGGACAATTTAACTGTCTTTCCTGTTGATATAGATTAGAGCTAACTGGCAATCACGGAGCAACAAGTCTGGAAGTTGAGCTTACATGAGGCGAAGCCTAAAATGAAATCACATCCTTAGAGGCAAAGCGTTCCAATTTATTCTTCGGAAAGGGATTATGAAACCAATGAAAACAAGATTTGTATTTACTTAATACCAAAGAAACTCAAAGCTAAATTGATAATCGACTATCACCCTATTACTACTTGCAAAATAAACCTATCTGCTAGATCGAGTGGCTTAAAAAAGTTATACCTTTTACTATTCTTGATTCTCAAACCATTTTTTTGAGGTAGACAAATCATCAATGTTTCTCTTATAGAAAATGAACTCATTGATGAATGCCAGCAAAAAAAATAAAATAAAATACGGTCATAAGCTTGATATTAGGAAGACTTTTGATAAGCTGGATTGAATTTTTCTTGGCAATATCCTTGCAGCCAAAGGCTTTGGCCTTTTATGGAAAATTGAGATCTTGGATTAAGGGGTGCATCTATCCTTAAAAATGATCAACCTTAAGGTAAAATCTTAACTTCTCGAGGCCTTAGACAAGGGCATCCATTATCCATTTTCTTTTTATGATGATTACGGATGGCCTTAGCCATTGGTCACCAACAAATAACTTGTCTGAAAGAAAAAAAACAAGTACGAAAACTGTAAAGACACTCAGCATATTTGTCATTATCCATTTTAAGACCTGGGATAAAAGAGGCTGATATTGAGAATAGAAGTAACAAAGTAACACTAAAAACACAACACAAACTACCACCTTTCACTAATCAACTACCACACATTCCTATAAATGAAACAAAATAGAACAAAACGACAACGATAAGAACAAATAGAACAATGCAAGGAGTAGAAGTTCCCTACCTAATCGGAATAAGTAAGATAGCAATGCATTCTTAAAACATATATCCTCCGCAGCCAGCACCCACCTGCCTAATGTTGCATCAGAAGTTGGAAATCCTTTGAATCCCCACATAACAGGATCATCCAACCTGTTAAATCCACCAAAGCATCGTCAATTTAGAAATTCCACAGAGCCAAAGAGAGTTGAAATCCAACATATTAAGCTTATAAACTAACGGAAACGATGCATCAGATAGGGAAAAAGACACGAACGTGGACATGTGATTGCTAACGGTGATGAGAGGCACTCCGGGAGGTCGGTGCCGGACAAGTCGAATGAGAGTGTCGGCGTTGTGGACGGAAGTGGTATTTAGAAAACCGGCCATAGTTTTGGCAAAAGCTCCCACTGCCATGAATAGCATTTTCCTTGGAATTCCCCACATGTGGTTTGCTCGCCCTGCCCACTCCATATGTCGTCCCATTCCGGCCGTAGAGCTCCGAGCTCATGCCTCAAGCATCTGTGTTCGGCTTCCGCATCAGCTAGAGGATGATGTATAAGTAAAGATCAAGGAAATGGCTGGTCGCCGGTCGAGATTTTCTGTTGCGGAGGTAGAGCCGCCCGGGCAAGGCGACTGAATGACTTGACTTCAATCGGAATTGCAGCTTGTAGGTTAACGTTGCAAAATTAAGCAGAACGAATTCTTTCCGGAAAGAAATCAATTTATATCCTTTCTAACAGAAAGTTGAATTTATGGACTAATTAAGAAATAATTATTTACCAACTTGCCCTTTCATTTCATTGTTAAGTGTTTATCCTAGAAATTAATTATTTAGAATAATTTTCATTTCAAAATTATTTTTTAAAAAAATGTACTTAAAAAAATAAATTATTAATTATTTACTCATTTTTCATCAAATAAATGCATTCAAACAAATTATTACACTCCTTTATAATTATTTAAAATAA
>JBBMEG010080527.1:0-11384 GCA_037832605.1 Cyclanthera cordifolia | reverse complement strand
TCCTACTCGAGGCACTCCTATTTGTCCGAGTTGCGCCCTCTGGAAGTTTCTCCGACAAGAACCAAAAACAAGTATCCAGAAATTTTCCGGCGACCCACGGCGGCGCGTGGCCGGAAAAGTGGCCAAAGGAGTCGTCGGTGGCGGCATGTGGCGCTGGAGCTCACCGGCGCATGAGTAACACGCGCGAAGGCAAGGACTGGCGTCACAAGACGCGTGGCGTTCGCTGAATGGGCGGGAGTAGGTTCGGGAGACACTCAGGCTCGGGAGACAGCGCAACAGCTTCGGATTTGCTGGCCAACGCGAAGCTGAGGGGCTTCTGACACGACGGCGGCTGTCGGCGCACGTGGGGGAACAGGGCGACAGCGGTGCTGACGGTGGCAGAGGTGGTCGCGGCTTCTTATTGGGCGCGACCGTCTCTCTCCTCACGCGGTTGGTCGAAGTGGCGGCGGCTGCTCCCGAGGCGACAAAGCTGACACGCCTGCTGACGCTGTCGGCAACAAATTTCGCAGCCAATGATTGCTGCAGATGTTGTCGGCGGCTGGTCGGAAATCGCATAAATTGAGAGGAGATAAGTGGGCCGCTCTGAATTTGAGACAAGCAATGAAAACCTAATCATTTTTCAACTTTTGTTCTTTTATATAAGGACAAAAAGTTACCAAAAATTACAAAATTGCCCCTGAACCTAAAATTACTATTTTACCCCCCAAAATTCAATTTCCGACTTCGAAACTCTCGAATAAAATAAAAGGAAATAAATGTTTTTAAAATTCAAACATGAAAAACAACCCTCGAAATTCCCGGTAAGCCAAAATAACGTCAAACTAACCTCGAAACGGAGACGGGAAAAACCCGGGCTGTCACAAAGAATAAGATTAGATTATGTGTAATAAATTTAGTGATTGTAAGTAATTAAACTCGTGATAATGGAAAAATGAGTTACTATTAATTTATGAAATGGACAATGAAGCAATCAGTCGTCCAATATAACAAGTATTATATTAAATATATAGATAAAATTGTAATTTTTATTTGAATAATGAAGTAAGCTATAATAACAATAGTTAAAAGTAAATATGAATAACAACATTTTTAACCATATAAAAAAAGATTACTATCAAAAGAGTAATAATTCAACGACATAAGTGTACGTCCAAGAACCTCATGAGTATGAATCTACATATCAATGGTTGAGTAATCTCAATATAAAATAAATCTACCAACATAAAACTTACGTTTTCTTTCCCTCTAAATTTAATATATGTTGACAAAAATTAAACATCATCAAATACAAAAAATGTGTTAATTGAAACATATAACAAAGCTAATTAGGTACGACACTTGCAAACTTTTTTTGATGCAGATGTTTTTTATAAACTGAGAGTAAAATATCGATTTTCATATTTGAATCTATGATACTGATATTGAATTCGATTAACACCAAACAATCAAACCAATGCATCACCAACCATTTCGGATCAACATTCTTTTTTTAAGCATATTTCCACGTGTAGTATTCACTTAACCGTTTGATTTTATGGTTAAATTTAACTATTGAATTACATTTTAACATGTGTGTTGTATTTCAATATTTCATTTGGCTCCATAGAAGGTGAACATTTTAAGGTTATTTTATGTTATTTATTATTTTAGTTTTTTTTAAATACTTGTTAATTATTTTCTTAATTTATAATTTTAATTATTTTCTATTTTTATCTTTTTTAAATCTTCAAAGTTTATAAAATTAAGTCTATTAAAGTTTTTGTTTTTAGAACTGCATATTAATTTAACTTCAAATTATGGATACAATACTATTCACTTATCCGTTAGAACGGTATGTTTTTGTTTTTATAATTTAAAATTGCTAATTTTCATACAACTCATATAAAAAAAAAAAAAAAAATCATGAGAGGTGAAAATTTAAACCTAAAAGTACTTCTTGTTTATTAGCAATACATCATCCCACTTGAAGAAAGCTCATGTTGGAAAAAAAAAATCATTAAACAACGTTGATAATTTAATAAATACTTTTTGGAAATAGTTTGTTAAGAAAGTGTATTTATTTTGATAATTATTCGTAACTAATTTCATAATGCACAGTTCCTTACATGCATACATTTTAGTCACTTATTTTATACAATAAAATTCAATTGTAGTTTAGATTTGAATAATAAAGTTAGCAAAAAGAATAAAGGTTTATCTTAGTAAAATATTTGTTTTTATTCATCATATTTATCTATAAGTTGATTTCGAAATTGAAAATTAAAAAACAAAACAAAAACTTTGAAAAAGGAAAACATAACTTTTCATAATTAAAATTTGATAATGTAAAGACATAACTTTTCATAATTAAAATTTGATAATTTAAAGGAAAAAATAAATATATACACTAAAATAAAATAGAGTTAGAATTTAGTATAAAGCATAACAATAGCATACATTAAAACTTCTTCGATGTTATTGTTAACAACAAAACTGTTTCAAGTCAATACCATAGAACAAGCTTGGTTACCAACATAAAATTTTCAATTTCTTCCTCTATAAATTTAAAATATAATGTCATAAATTACATCAACAAATATTAAAAATGTTTCATTCAAACACATTACAAAACTAAGTTAATATGACACTAACAAGCTTTCTCATAGTTTGAGCTTCATTCACATCTTCATTTGTTCAGCTAATGAAAAATATTATTATTGTAGATAAAATAATGATTAATTTTTTATGACTTTTATTTCATTGACAAAGATGCCCAAAAGTCAATTTAGATAGTTGAACATTAATTAAAAAAAAAAATCAATTCAAAGTTATCACATATGTCATGAACACCAAACAACATAAAAAAAGCAATGTACACTTTTGAGCTATTAGATTCTAAGATATCAATGTCTATGGTAAAAACAGGTCTATAAATATTGAACTCTTCATAATCAAGTGCAATTCAATCTTACAAAGTATCTTTAAATTACATATCAAAGATATTATAATGAGTTTTCATCTAGGCGGGTCTTTAGTAATTAAGGACACCGAGAGTGTTCAAAATATTGGAAGGTTTGCAGTGGTGGAGCATAACAAGCAAGTTGATCCTGAGAATATTGTGACGTTCAAGGAGGTGGTGAATGGTTTAGAACAAATTGTTGCTAGAATAAATTATCAATTTTTTCTTGTTGGTGTAACTTAAGAAGATATCCAAACCACTCCAAAGGAAAAAGAAAAAAAAAAGGATTTTAAAATCAGTTACACACAAGACTTGAACCAAGCTCTCTTCCAAGTTAAGCATTATTCCAATAAACTCATCCAGCAGAAATTTATTACGAGTTTAAGGTTAGCTAAGTAATAAATAGACGTTTTGGGGGGGCCATTTTGCAAATAAGCAAAATTTGAACCCTAGTTTTCCCTCTCTCCTTCAAACCCCCTCCCCCTCGATTTTCTCTCTCCTCTGTAGCTTTCTCTCTCCATTTTCTCCCTTTCTCTTGCGATTTTCTACCTCTCTCTCGCCCAATCTCACTCTCTTCTCTCTCTCTGCTGTTTCTCTGTCTCCTGCTCGATTCATCGCCTTCCCTCTCCAAAGCTCGATGCTTTGCCTCCTCTCTTTTGCATTTTTGCCAAGTATTAAGCGTGGGTGTACGTTGGGGAGTGGACTCGGCTTGCGGTGGCGAGTAAGATCGTTTTTCCTTGGCTAATATTTTGTATTTTCCGTTATCATTCTCTTTAAATTGGTTTTCTCTCTTAGTCGTCTAGCTTAAGGATTTGGAGTAAAAGTGTCTTCGGAGTAAAGTTCTTAGTTAGTTGTTGTTCGGTGGGGTATAAGATCGCTTTTGGAGGCTTTTTCATAGCTGTAAGCCTCTCTTCTATTTCGGGTTAGCCTCTCGCCTAGTTTGTTCGTGTTGTGTAAGTTATCGTTGGTACACCCTCTTGCTGCTTCACATTTGTCAGCTCAATCATACTGATCGTTCGTCTTGTGCTATAAAACTGGTTAACGAACACCCTCTCTAACTCTTCCGAGCTGTCTATTGTCTAAGTCTAGGTCGGTTTACTAATCGAACGCGTTCCAAGGTACATACTAAATGTCTGACGAGAAGATCTCCTCGAGTGCCAGCAGTTTCACAGGTCTCCACAAAGTGCGCAACATGTTGTTTGGGGTTGCCCTTTCCTTCAAACCGTTGAAACTTAGGCGCTAGATATACCGTAGGCATCCTCAGGTTGTCTATTCTCTTCGTGTATGGTTTAGAATACATGAGGGAACTTTGAGTTGGACCACAATATTGGACTCTGATTGTATTAGTAATCATATCATGTAACTGTTGAACAAATAAGGATGCGATCGAGGTTGAATGTTGTGGTTGTTCCTCTAAGAGTTTTTCCTTATTAGTTTTTCGTTCAACGGGGGCTTGGCTTGATTCGGCTGTTTCTCTATTCTACAATTGGTTTTTAAGGAATGCAATCTTCAAGTCTTGATCCTCAATTGTTCTTTTCATTTGTTCGAGCTTTCTCTCGAACTCTATCATTCTGTCGTCTGCTTCTACACCGGCCATCATTACAGACATCACATCAGGGTTTGATGTCTCTTTTTGAATGATCGTTGTGATGGCTTGATCAAACGATGAATTGTCTTTGCTGATGACTTTATCATAAATATCTTCAAGTCGCTTTGCAATCCTACTCGCAATCACCTGAGGTGTAGGTCGAGACTCGTTTATCTCGATTGACTTTGGGCGACTGCGCGTCACAGGTCCAACTTAAGCATATGAGGCAATAATTTTTGATGCAACTTGTCCAGATGTCATCGCGGCTTCTCTCGCAGCAGCAGATTTGGTCGCAACTCTTCGCGATGTCATTGAGGTCTTTAGTGTGGCAGTAGATTTTGATGTGGCGTTTCTAGATGTCATGCTTGATTTTGTAGGAGAGAATGAGATGTGAGGTAGAGATAGTCTCACTGGGTGTGCCAATTTGTTCACACGATATTCACTGAAAGATAGGAGAGCGAGACACGTGTATATGAACTTAAATTTGATTAACAATATCTAATTAGTTCCTTTAATTCTTTCTCTCGGGATATGAACTTTGATAAGGTTGATCTGAGGGTTGTGAGCTTGTTCTCTGAAGCATAGTGATTGAATCTTCAAGCGTAGGCGAAGAGACGATCAACTTGTTGAAGCCTTTGCTGTTGAGTTTTTGAATTCTGATGTTTTATCTCTAAATTCTCTGACTCGCTGACTAATTTTGGTAGTCTCTGAGTCTTCAATTAGCAGTTTTGATTCAGGATCTTTATTTTTTCGACCTTCTTTCAAAGAGGGATAGCTCTCTATTTATAGAGTTCTATGGGATTGTGGGCTTGGACTTCATGGGTTTTTGGGCCACCTTATGAGATTGGACTTCATAAATGTTTGGGCCTACTACATGGGATTAGGCGTATCTTGGGCCTTAAATCCAAACATACAATTTTTTCAACCCAATTAATTTTGAGACAATTATATATTTGTAATTGGCCCAATATTTTAATTGAATTTATGTGGGAATGATTGACAATTTTTGACCGATCGAAATTTCTCATCAACAACCAGTATTATATTAAATATATAGATAAAATTGTAATTTTTTTTTGAATAATGAAGTAAAAAAGAATAAAGGTAAAACATAATACAATACATTAGTCATACGAGAATAAACATCCATGAGTTGATATGTATTATATAAAATTGATTTTGAGGAATTTTGTAAAAGAACAAACAACATTATTTAATATTAAAATTTTCATATATTAAATAAATAATTTTTAGTATAAGCTATGATAACAATAGTTAAAGTAAATTGAATAACAATATTTTTTTACTATACTAAAAAAAAATAATTATAAAAAAAAAAATAATAATTCAACGACATCAGTGTAAGTCCAAGAACCTCATAAGTATGAATCTACATATTAATTTTAAACTTACATTTTCTTTCCCTCTAAATTTAATATATGTCGACATAAATTAAACACCATCCAATACAAAAAATGTGTAAATTCAAACATATAACAAAGCTAATTAGGTATAACACTTGCAAACTTTCTTGAGTTTGAGCTTCATAATGAATTCATCCAATAAAAAAAAAAAAAAAATTTTGAGATAAAATAATTAATAGTTTCATAAATAATAGAACCTAACTATTTAGCCATTAAAAACTTATTATCTTGTTGTTATACTAATATGACGATTGACCAAGCCGACATTCTTTATAAATTGAAAATGAACTCAATGAACACCAAACAATCAAACCACTATGCCACTAAAAACATTCTTTTTTTAACCATATTTCCACATGTATATTGTTTTTAGAATTGCATATTATTTTAGCTTCAAATTATGGATAGAATACAATTCACTTAACCGTTAAAACTGTATGTTTTTGTTTTTATAATTTAAAATTTCTGATTTTTGTAATACTCATAAAAAAAAAAATCATGAGAGGTAAAAATTTAAACCTATAAATACTTCTTGTTTATTAGCAATAAATCATCGCACATGAAGTAAGCTCATGTTCGATAAAAAATCATTAAGCAACCTTGATAATTTAATAGATACTTTTTGGAAATAGTTGGTTAAGAAAGTCTATTTATTTTGATAATTATTCATAACTAATTTCATATTGCACAGTTTCTTAGATGCATACAGTTTAGTCACTTATTTTATACAATAAAATTCAATTGTAGTTTAGTTTGAATAATAAAGTTAGCAAAAAGAATAAAGGTTTATCTTAATAAAATATTTGTTTTTATTCATCATATTTATCTACAAGTTGATTTCTAAAAAGAAAAACAAAACAAAACAAAAACTTTGAAAAAGGAAAACATAACTTTTCAGAATTAAATTTGATAATTTAAAGAAAAAAAAAATTAAAATAAGATAACAATATATACCATACATTAAAACTTCTTCCATGCACTTCTTGTTACAACAAAATTGTTTAAAGTCAATATCATAAAACAACGTTGGTTACCAACATAAAATTTTCAATTTCTTCCTCTCTAAATTTAAAATATAATGTCATAAATTACATCAACAAATTCTAAAAATGTTTCATTCAAACACATTACAAAACTAAGTTAATATGACACTAACAAGCTTTTTCGAAATTTGAGCTCCATTAGCATCTTCATTTGTTGAGCTAGATCAAAAATATTATAATTGTGGATAAAATAATGTAAAAAATACATACATTTAAAAAAATCCATCAGTTTACACAGTTTTCTTTATAAAATTATAAGAGGTATGAAATTATAAATTTCTCAAGTCATAGATTTTTAGAGAGAGAAAAGAATGACTAAATATTTTTTGAACAATTTTACCCTTTTCACACATGTGAAAATCTCTTTAAATTAAATTAAAGGTGTTAATTGCAACACTTATCAAACTTTAAGAGAGATGATTTGTGACAAACCAAAAAAAGTAATATATTTGTATTAAAAAAAAGAAAAAAAAAATTCCCCCCAGCTCTCGCGAAACCCCCAGCTCCTTTTCGCGAAACCCCCACCCCTCTCTCTGTCGCCGTAGTTTCTCTCTCTCCCTCGTCGATCTCCTCTCTCTCTGCAGCTGGTGTTTCTCTCTCTCTATCGTGGAAGTCTCTCTCTCTTCACCGCCACCGCCGTCGTCCCTCGTGGCCGCTGTTTCTCTCTCTCTATCGCCAAAATCTCTCTCTCTCCTCACTGCCACTCAAGCCCGCCGTCTCTGTTTTTCTCCCTCTCGTTTTGCCATCTCCGACAATCTCTCTCTCTCTCGGTCTCACCCACCCCCCTCTCGCCCAATCCTCACTGCGACGCCAGACCCAATCGCCGTCTCCCTCACCTACGACCTCTCTCACCTACGACCAAGCTGCGGCCTCTCTCTCTCGGTCGTTTTCGGGCTTAGCTTTGGCTTATAGCCGCGGGTAAGCTCAATTTCTTAGTCGGTTTGTGTCCTTCTGTTATTTCTCACTTAAAATGTAGCTTGCTCTCTTAATCGTGTGATTTGATCTCTTTTAGTTTGAAGGGTTGGAGAAAGTTTGTCGTCGGGGTGAGTTGTTAGTTCGGGTTGGTCATGTGAGGTTTTCGTTGGAGCAAAAAAAGTTCTATTTCTGGTTGTTTCAGCTTGGATTTGAGTGTGTCGGGTTCACTTTACGTATCTAGTCGTTGTGTTCGATCTTGCCTTTGTTTTAGGAGTTTTGGGTAGGCTCTTGCTTAGTTGTAACGAGTCGTGTAGGCGTCGACGCTAACCAATGGCCTTGGTTTCTTGTGGGAAATGAGACTTAAGCTCGTTAAGATGTTGGACTTGGTGAAGTTGTTGTCGTGCCACTAATTAATCGTTTGTAAGGGACCGTAATCAGGTGTTGTTTGCTTGTATTACTTAGAAACATATGCTTGTTGTAATGTTTGTTTGTATGTGGAATTGTATTATTGCTTGGATTGTTTGTTTATCGTGTTGTTTCAACCTTGTTGCTCGATATTTCCTTATTGAATTGAAGGCATGTGGTCTGTCATCAGGTAGGCTAGAATATGTATTATTTGTTGTTTGTTGTTCGTTATGTACTTAGTGAATTGAAAGCATGTGGACTGTAATCTGGTAGGCTAGAATATGGAATATGTGCTGTTTGTTGCTCGATATTTCCTTATTGAATTGGAAACATGTTGTTGTGATGATCTGTTCTTATGTATTGAGCCCTAGTCGAATAAGTAGGTAGGTTGCTTATGATATGTCTTTCTGCTGTTATGTACATGCACAATAGATTATAGGGACGTTGCATGCATTGTGTGTTGAAGTGCGCATCGATTCTCTTTCCTTGATAGTTTGAGCATGTTTGCCAGGTTTGTAAAGACCCACTCTAGACTAGGGTCACTTCTATCTACTTAAACATGCAACCAATAAGGCATCCCTTAAAGTAGGAAAAACAGTGAATGGAAATGCTTCATTTAGTCTTAAATGCAATCATTCGTTAAAACAGCAAACGGGTACCCAATTATCAAGGTTTAAATCAGAACATCACAAAATGCAACAGAATCCAGTTTTCGCAATAGTCATGAACCTAAATATGCAAGAAGACAGGGAAAATAAGAAAAACCCAACACGACACGAGTCCATGGTCCCTCCAGCCACTCCGATCAGCCATCCTGGTAAAGTCCATGCGTACCTGTGGAAACCACAGAAGGGAACAGGGTGAGTTATAAACTCAGTAAGGTCCCTTAACGGAAACGATATAATCAGACATAAGAACGTAGAGTCGAGAATAAATATAACAGAAGTGCAGACATTTCATGGGAACCAACAAGCCAGTTAACTACTGTTTAATAAAGTTGACTCCGGGGCTATCCCGTGGGCACATGCCACTCCCGGGTCGCACAAGTGATCATTACACACATCCGGGGCTACCCTGTTAGGGAATGCCACTCCCGGGTCTTCTAATGGGTCGTTCACCCATTGGTGCACTCGTAACAGGATCATAACATTCATTGAAGTTTGCATAGCATAATGTATAACAATTTAGCAATAGGATATCGATCACCCCCTATTCGTAATCTAACTTAACTAAACGTACTACACATAGCTTAAAGCTTATAAAAACGTGAAGAATTTCCCCTTACCTCGCTCGAGAATTCTGGATCCCTTTATCGTGTTCGAAATACTCGCCTCGGGACCGTTTTCCAAGCTTTACTATGCCAAATAGTGTAAATTGTGCAAAACAGTGCAAAATAGTGAGATTGTGGCCTTGAGACCATCAAAAACGAATTTGGAATGTCGAAAATACTCAAAAAACAGTACCCGAAAGTTTTCCGACGAGGTGGCGGCGGCGCGTGGCCGAAACAGTAACCGGCGGCGGCGGCGCGTGCAGCAGTGACGGCGGCGCGTGAATTTCACGCTCAGGGAACAAAAACCCCCTGGAAAAATTACAAAATTGCCCCTATAGCTAAAAATTACCAAAATACCCCTTGTTTCAGAATTTAAATTTTACAACCCCCTAGAATTTACCTTAATAATTAAAATAAATCAAAATTAAATTATAAAAACACTCTCGGTAAGTTTAAAATTTACGAAACTAACCTTGCTAATTATGGAGCTAAAAGTTGGGCTGTTACAAGGTTGGTTGCAACAGACCATAGGGTCTGCTGCTACGTGGCACGTCAGGGAACGACCCATCGGGGTGGCCGGATCCGGCAACGTTCTCTAACGAACAGAGGTAGTCAGAGGTGACAGATTGTGCTTATGGAATGATGAATTACAACCATCCTAAGTGCGACACGTGACCATCTGGTCTGACCATAGGGTCTTTCAGACATGTTGGGTAGCCGACCACGCTCGGGGCTCGAGCAGTCCTTTATGATACCTAGGAGCTCTCGAGATACTATTGGGTCTACTTCTAACTATAGCACAGTTGTGAGCACCGCAGCATCTACGAGTTGCAAACTGTCAAGCAGAAGAGTGATCCTGGCTTCGGCTAGTGTATCCGCTAACGCTTAGACAAATACTTGCACCTACAGATAGATGAGCTGCTGGCTGGCTTAGTTCAGTGAGAGAACTTGATCGATTCTTGTTTGCCTTACTCGCGCCGGTAATACCCTGGGAGGCGCCCGAGCAACTCCATAGCTTGTACCCACGTATATCAAGGTGCTCCGCCTTATGCGACATGGTCGTGTAATGACTTTTGGGGTCTTATGGCATTGGCTGGGGACCTAGTTGTCCTTAATGGTAGTATAGCCAAGTGATCTTGGATGCATAGAGGGTGATAAGGGAATCATTCATTGGACGAAGATCCCTTATCGCGTGAGTTGGAGATGGCAACTTGCTAGGCAGTAAGTAGACGAAATTGATAAGGCATAAGTGAGCACGGGGCTAGCAGGTTGGATCGCTCACGGCTTGGCACCGTGCGTGGTATCTGACGTGTTTAGATTGACCCCACCGGGCCGGAGGGACCCAAAATAGCCTTGACGACTCCAGTGGATAGCCCTTGCGTCTAGCCTCCCTGTTGTACCCTAAGGGGTCGGGTTGTGACTTTAGAGTTTCATGGCATCGGGTGGTGAGATTCCTCGAGTATTGCCATGAGTTTTGGAACGTGTGGCACAAACACCCGAGAGTCGAGATGCTTTCTTGTTTGTTTGTGCATGTTATTCTTAAACTTTTGATTAACGCTTGTCTTGTTCTATATGCTGCATGCACCCCGTTCGGGGTTTCTTACTTACTTTTCACAAACTCACTCCTTCGTTTTATGTTGGCTATGGATTCAAAACCATAGTTGCAGGTACGCACTAGGATGGATGACCAACAGCTGAGGATAGACCCGGGGGGAAAATAAGTGTGTTGTGTCTTATTTATAGTTGTTTACCTATAGTCGAATTGTAACTCCTTCTGCACGAACTCTTGTAATAACTTAGT
>JBBMEG010080526.1:0-11386 GCA_037832605.1 Cyclanthera cordifolia | reverse complement strand
AAATTTTGAGGGAAGTAAAAAGGAAGAAGAAGAAGAAGAAAAAAAAAAAAAAAAGTAAAGAAGGAAAAGAAGGAAGGAAGGAAAGAAGGAAAAAAAGAAAAAGAAAAAAAGGAAACTAAAAAACGTTAAAAAAAAAAAAAAAATACACGCGGGCCACGCGCCGGATTATTTCACGGCGCGTGGCCCCACGCGCCGGATTAGGCCGGATTAACATTCCGGCGGGCCAAACGCCGGGTTGGAACCCTTCCCGGCCCAACCCGGCGGGCCAAACGTCCCCAAAGATGTGCGATATAAAATTTTGGGATGGTTTGCGGACTCTATTTATAGTACTTTAAAACTTAAACTCTAAGTATAATTATATGATTATAAATTGACCACATTTTGTTTAAGACAATCATACCGATTTAGACATTTACATAAGTTTGTCCAAACGGAGTCTAAATCAAGTTCCATCCCAAGCGAAGTGTAGGTTCTTCGAGAGTCCTTTTTATCCAACTGACAGTTACGGTGTAAAAAATCATTTCATTTACTGTGAATGCGGAAAACAAAATCTGGGCCGTTGGAAGAAAGTGAAGATATCCACGTGGAAGGTGCCAATTAGTGATATTATCATGGCGTGGTCTACCAGTGGACCGTCTGAGAATTCCGACAAAACCAGTTTTTTTTTTTTTTTTTTTTTTTTTGTAAAAAGATTCCTCTGGTAAAGCAACCCATACATAACCTGCTCTGTCATTGCCTGTGAAGCAGATATTTTTATTTTTCATTCTGTCAGTCTTCATTCTTATCCATTTTCATGGTTTTCATCTCTATATTACTGCCCACGATCTAAATTACTATGATAAAACATGACAAAAGTTAGAAAAGTAACTATTTGAAATTGGGTAATTCCCAAATTATTATAAGAGACTTACCAAACTAGTTAAAAGATAATTTTGAACACTCGAAAACTCTATTTATACATACGATGTATGACTACGATGGTTGTAAAATTACAAGGAAGAGGGACTGAAATTAATTAACGAACATGGTTCTGCTCGAGAAGCTTTGGGATGATGTTGTGGCCGGACCTCAGCCTGATCGCGGCCTCGGCAAGCTCAGAAAGATCTCCACCAAGCCCTTGATTATAAAAGGTTATCACTTTTCTTCATTTTTCTTTTATTAATTACTTTTGAATCTACCTGTTTGTTTATTGGTTTTAGATTTGGTTGGAGAGGGAAGCAAATACCAGAGATCGATGTCCATGCCGGCTACTCCGACGACACCCACCACGCCGGTGACACCTACAACGCCGTTCACGGCGGCGTCTAAGGATAATGTTTGGAGGAGTGTGTTCCACCCTGGTAGAAACTTCGCCACCAAGACTATTGGTGCTGAAGTCTTTGACAAACCTCAACCCAACTCTCCAACTGTGTATGATTGGTACGTACCCCCACACCTTTTTTTAACGGAATCGAGTATAATCAACGCGCCGCCGTATGTAACTAACAGATTAAATTGGATTCTGAGGGCATACTGTCCTCTATATTCCCAACAGTTGATGTATGAATAAAAAAAAAAAAGATCGAATTTTTTTGTTGTTGTTTTGATATCTCTGATAGAAATCCAAACCGTTAGATCTGTTTATTTAATCATGGTTCTGACATCTGTTGGTCTGATTGGACTCGATCAAAACTGACTCTTTACTTTGTGGTTACAGGCTGTACAGCGGTGAGACAAGGAGCAAGCACCGTTAGGCGGCGGTGGCGGCGGCGGTTTCGGCAGTTGCATGTAAATAGAGTCGTGAAGAGGCTACGTTTGATGACGTCGTTCGGTTGGTTTTGGATGTTAATGTGATTACGTGTGCTAACTAGGTTTTGACATCTGGTCCTGTCCAAGCGAGTTTGTAGGAGTGTGTGACTGTGTTGTTAAATATGGTGCAAGTCTGCTGGCACAGCCGATGATCGGCCGACTCGTTCATGGGGTTCGCCGTGTGCGGTGGTGTTGGGGACTCATAATTGTTTAAAAATAATAATAAAATAAATGTAGTATTTCTTTTGCCTTTATTTCTTTAAAATTAATTCCGTAGTGTGTGATGTTAATTAATACTCGTTATATTCTGCCAAGTCCCTCAATTTTATTTTGAAATGAAAAATTGGTAATGGGGTGGGCCCACAACGCCCAAAAGATCTAACGTGGGCCTAATGTAATTTCTGCCAGGGCCCACAAATGAATCGTATAAGTGGGAACTCTGTGAAAATCCAAAGAAATACTTAAAAAAAGAAAAAGACGGTTTATGGATAAGGATAGAGTCTCACTCAATCAGCTAGGACTGGGTTAAAATATTTATTCTAGGGCTAATGAGTAATGAATGTCCATATATACTGTCAAAAAAAAAAGAAAAAAAGAAAGTCCATAAACGTGAAGTCACCCATCCTGTTTTTTCTTTAAATAACGAAACAGTTCTATTTTTAATGTTTATAAATGAAAATTATTAAAGACAGATTATCCCTAACAACTTTCAAATTACAAAAAATCTTAGAATTACCCGGTATTGAACTAAATCTAACATGCAAACGGGTTGAGCTTAATAATAATTAAATTCTCAATTTAGAGATTTGTAACATAAAATTCCAAAATGCCAATTACCAGTCTTATGCTTAAAATAAAATAAAAAAAAAAACTAATCTACCTTCTAGTCGTTGCATGTGTGTTTGGTGAGATGAGATGGAAAGACGAATTACTTCTGTGACCTACTGGTTAAGAAGAATTTTGAGATGTTTAAAATGATTTAAGATGATGAGTTCAATTCATAATAATCACTTATCTAAGAATTAATTTCCTATGAGTTTTCTTGACCTCTATCATTTTTATTTTTTTTATATATTTTTTTATTAACTTTTTAGTGAACATTGCAAGATTAAACCATTAACTTTTAAGATGGTGATCCGGTATCTTATGACTAGGATTGACATCAATTCATCTTAGTTACATTTGGAAAATTATGAAAATTTCACATGTACGTGGCACAACTATTACAGGCAAAACAAAAACCCAAAAACAAGAAACTAATGAAGACGGTTAGATAGCAACACATTTAGATGGGGGAAGAAAACCGACAAATTCATATATGAATGAAAATTTACCTACATCTTCATTTCAAGTATGAATTGGCAGTAAAAGCATTGTATGTCTGCATTTAGAAATTGGCCTTCAGCAGAACTCTAGCCCTTTTTCTGATATGCCAAAAGCTGGAATCAAGCAACATATGTTGTTAACAAAAAAAGGGCTTATAAAAATGCTTGCTTTTGTAGTGGGTGCATCGTTTTCAAGTACTTGTGCAATGTAGGTTAAGATTCACGGCATATATACCAGATAGCCACAATCAAAACTGTGTGTTTTGAGTTTGGTCATCGACAGCGTTTCTTGCTCGTTTAATATCTGTACACTATCTTTACATGGGTCAAGAGTTCTCGAGGTTGAAGGATCGAGTTTCCTTTGCAGCTCTTTCACCACGTACAGTTCAATGACATCGACAGAAAGTGCAGTTTCGAGAGCAACGTACTGCAGAAGAATGGGAGTTCAAAAATCAACCAAGTAATGAATAAGACTTTAATCGGATAGAAGTGAAGCTCCACTTAATGAAAGTTTACTTGAGTTAGGTGTCCAATTGTCACCGAAGGCCTGCAGCAAATATGTGGTCTTTGCAATGCGGGTATTCTATTTTCATCCATGGGAACGAGCATAAGATGGATGTCCAACTAAAAGTCAAGAGAGAAGGCAAAAATCACTGATGAATAGAAACAAAATGAAGGAATGTTGAGCTTTTTAAGTAGTTAGAAGAGACATACATAGCATTAAGCATATGTAGTAATTCAATAGGAAAGGCATTAATACGTTAACATGTCCATAGTTTACTCACAAAGAAGTTGAGTAACACATCAAATTGTTGTTTTTTACCTCCTCACTGATATTTTCTGAGTTTCGAACATAATCCGAAAGCTTTGTAAGGCGTTTCGTCCTGGAAATTTTACCAGTCCCCCCATTAATAGCCCCATATCTAGTGTGACTTCTCATTCCACCTTTGCCCCAAGAAAGTCTTTCTGAGCTACCAACGAGCCCCAAAGATGCACCCACTGTTTGTTTGTTCACTTCATAATCATTTTCGTTACCACCACCATCTGCCCTGTCAGCTCCAGTAGCTGAAGAAGACCGGGAAAATCTAACATGTCCACCTCTCCTCGATCTTTTAGGTCTTGTGTCCGTGCGCTCGTCAGCTGAAGATGAGTTTTTGCTTGCATAATAATCATTTTCATCCTCGTTTTCATCAAAGCCTGAACACTCAGTATGATTTTGGAAGCTTTTTCGTCCTCTTGAACTTAATCTCCTTGAAGGTTTAGGACGTTTCCTACCCAAAGCTTCTGTTTGTCGTTGAAGTGTCTGTGCAATGGAAGCTTGGATCTGCAACGTTTTAGACCAAATACGAATATAAAAGATCAAGTACGATCATAGATACCACGTACACAAATTACAATCTATAACAGCCAAGTCGGTTCTCAGCCCCAAATGTTTCAAGTCAAAAAGAATAGAGAAGCAGCTAAGAAATATGCTCTATCATGCTCCAATGCTCCCATAACTTTGAATTGTGTATTTATGATATAATGATTTAAATTATTCTCTCTCTCTTTTTAATTGATTTTAACATGACAAAATCAGAAGATTCTTGTACATTGAACAATGCAAAGTGAACTTATCTGGAAACAACCCATAACTGACAGTCTTAATAAAATCCATACAATTTAGCCTCCTCACCTGCTTATTACGAGCTTTCTCTTCTTCTTGGAAAGCCAATTCCTGCAATAATTTAACAATATTGACTATGCAGAAATGACCATATCAATCATCAAACACCAGGCTTTCATGATAAACCATAAGAGTCCTACCTCTTCCTCATATTTATCAATATCTGGATATAACACAGAAATCAAGGTATCATAATTTGGGTCATCTCTCAAAGAGCGTCGACTGGCACAATGAGTGCGGCAAGTAGGACATTCATTGTTACTGTACCAAATTTCAGTAACAAGATGAGGGGATATTGTGCAAGGATATTTAATGTATAGTACAGTATAGCAATTGTCGATATCAGCATAAAAACTCCATATAAGCATACCCAAGACGCATCGATCTGTCAATACATTCTCTGCAGAAGCGGTGCAGACATTCCATCACGGTTCTAGTCTTTCTGATGATTCCTTCACATTTGAAAGTGCAAAACTTTTAGAATTCTAGACTACACATGAGTGCAGATGATCTTACTAAATATATTTCCCAAACATGACAAGACTTGGAATGTCGTGGGTCGTCTATTTGGGTACATCTACTAAAAATGTCAAATTTCAGGAATGTTTTGATTTGGAATCTGGTTCTTTTTATAATGAAAAAAAAAGCATTTTCCAATCACAGATATCAGTATGTACATGAACTGGAAGTAAGGATCAATAATCTTGAAAATATAAGCTCGAGTAAACAATGTGTTGAAAGTCGTGCATATATCTCTTAACTGGCATGCATATATCTCTATAAATGCAGTACCCTCATAAACCACGGCTCCAAATGGGCTTACAATGTTGTAGCCTACACGATTGAGGTTCAATGAGAAGTGCAGATCACCAAGAGACATGAAAATCAAATTCCAAAAGCTTAGACCCGTTTGATAACCCTTTGGTTTTAAACTTGTATTTTACTCAAATTCTCTACGTATGTTTCATCTTCTTCTTTAAGTAAGTATACTAACCAAATTCTATAAATCAAAACAAATATTTGGTCATTTTTTTGTTTTAACTTTCAAATTTTGGTTTGATTTTTAATAACACAAGTAAGATGGAGATATCAAAGTAATAAAAATTATGTATCGGTATAGTAGTTGTAGGCTTCCATTTCAAAAAACAAAAACCAAAAACCAAAGACCAAATAGTTATCAAACGGGCCCTCACATACAATTCATTCAATCTAAGCTCAATTAGTTTCCCTTCGATGGAACTGCCTAATCGCAATAGTAACCTTATTTAGACCATCTTTGCAGTGCATATGTACATATACTAACAGAAATAAGTAAATTTTATATGATAATTGGTACACAAGATAGAGAAAACATCTTGATAAATCAGTAAAGACCAGATGACACATTGACGCCAATAAAAAACAGCAAGATTGTTTCAATGAAAGTGAACGTATTTATGTAGTTTCAGAACATGAACTGTGGAAGAATTACGACCAAATGTTAAAAACAATACAAATATAGTCTTAATTGAGATAGATAAATATGTTCAACAAAAGGGATTAATGATACAGACCTAAGCAGATAGGACATTGAACTTCTCTGCGGATGTCTGACAATTTCACGGCGATAAATCTGGAAAAAAAAACCAAGCAGAAGATTTAGGAAGTCGTAATAATGTGTAAGACGCCTGAGATCTAATTAATTGTTCAGAGAATCCGACTGTTCACCATGCAACTAAAGAACGGATAAACAACTTTCGGTTAATATATAATCATTGACCCAACCCAAAATGGTTCGTTCATCTCACTAGCGATAGAGTACCACTCAAGTTGCCCAAAAATTTGGGTATTATCCTTCTTAAATAAAATGCCGGGTTTCCAGTCAATGGAGTAGATCATGGGGAATTAACTACTTTTAATTTTCGGGCAATTGGATCCAGCAATCAATGGCGGGAACTAGCAAGATTTTACTGTGAACACCTCAGTTAAAGTAAGCTCGAATTCACGTTGAGTGAACGCTTGATCTCAGATCATGTGAGCTTTAAAATCGTAGAGAAGCTAAAACCATGTGAGTTCCGACGTCATTACCCACCAAACAGCAGCAGCTCGTATCATATGTAAAAACAGATTGATCGCAAATTCGACAAAGAAAACTCACGACGCCCGCAAGATCCAGCTCTTAATTCCACCAACCCAAATCGGAAAGAAACTCAAAACTAAAAGAAGAAAGAAATCCGTTGAGGACAAAAATCATCGAAAGCCTCAACGCGTAAAGCCCAATACAGCTAGTCTACGAATATAGTCACAGCAAGAACTTAATGAACAATACCACGAAGCAGACCATGCAGATCCCAAATCAATCCCAAGCAGTCAAGCACCAAATAATTCCATAATCAACCATACGAAACAAATCAAAAGAAGCAGCACGAAAAAGATGACGAAAAAAAAAAGAATCCAACAAAAAATACAGAGCTCATAAACGGAACATACTCATCCTTATCTTCTTGACTGGACGAAGGGCTTCGATCGGATTCTGACGAAACAAGAAGCAACACAGAACATCATCGCGAAGTCAGAAAAGAATGAATCAAGAAACAAATAATATCACATATGATTCCGAAATGCAGAAACATCATAGAGCGAATTATATCGTCGAAATTGATGGTGGTAAGCAGAAAAGAAAGCATACCAGCTTCAGATTCTGCATCTTCAGAGCGCTGGTTGAAGCTATCATGGAGCTGCGGCAAAAGATCAGCATCGTCAGTCTCGTAAGCGCGCTTCTGAGCCGGCATTGCTTCTGTTTGAAGCAAAATAAGTTGAAGAAACAACGAAAGGAAGTTGAAAGTTCAGCAAAATTGGCGTTCGTAGTGATGGAGAAAGGGGCGGAGGAAGGGGCCTGGTGTTCGTGGTTTTTCTTTCGACAAACGAAATTTCCACGGCATCAAATTTTGATAGAAAGATCTTTTCCCTATATACCATTACATATATACGAATTTGTGGAGAAATATGTAGGGTATTTTAGTATTTTACCAAACTAGTTTCTATTTTAATTATAATTAGTTATCGAAGGGGGGATTTTACATGAGGACCAAAGATAAATTCGTCAATACATTTTTTTTAATAATAATGTATTTAACAGAAAAATTGAACGAATTTATTAAAATAAATAAAATGTGTACGCTTCGATGCATTTTCAATCAAACCTTCGATCCATTCAGATGCAGTTAATTCCTCTTTTGGTGGACGCTTGGATATTCTTCACGTAGGATTAATTATTTATTTTGAATCTTGATGCCAATCTTGTGGATATATATGTATATGTTTCCAATTAATAAACTGTGCTGTGCGTTGAGTTCTTATTCATTTTTTATTTTTATGTGCAATAGCTAACTTTCATCTTAGCCCTTTGATTCCATTTCATTTTCAACTAGGGCTTGGGTGGATATTTGGATTCTAATTTAAAATCTTCTGCTCTCGTATTTAGTTGAATTATATTTATCAATAACTCAAAGCTTCAATTGCCATTGCCAATACAGTTTAGCTGACTTACCGATAGACTAGCATCCACTTAATCTGTGGTTTGAGTTCGTTACCCGAATGTTGTAATCTCAAAAAAAAAAAAAAAAAACCAAAACTTAAAATTGAGATGGAATAAATATAATTATATTAACCAACATTTTATTAGTCTAATTTTAATTCCTAGAATTTCAAGTTGTTCAATTTCAGTTCTCAAATTTTCAAATATTTAATTTTAATTTTTACATTTACAAAAAAGTTAAAATTTGGTTACTATAATAAAATCAAAGTTAATATAAGTTGAAATTAGTTTAATAACGTTAATGCCAAAGCGAGCATAGCTCAGCTTGCACTAGTGATGCATTAGCATCTACTTGATTAATAATTTACAAGTAACTACATTTGCTAATTATTCTGAAAGTAATTATATTTATAATTATCTTCTAGATTGGACTAGTTTTATAAGTTTCCCTTAGTAAATTTACAATAGTTATAAGTTGGCCGGATAATTAGAGTTTGTTTGTTTTGTTTTGTTTTTTTTTTTTTTTGTAAAAAAAAGCGGAGTAGGGAAGAATGGAGGGGATAATGGTATTTAAATATTTATTTGATGATTAATGTAAATAGTGATTGAATGATGCATTTGATGTGAAATTTGATGAAATGATTTCGTAAAATTTTTAATGAACGTTAAAAGTGATTATTTAGTACCAAATATAAATTAATAATTTTATTGGAGCTATTCAAAAAAAAAAAAAAAAAAACAAACAAACATAGCCGTAGGATAACAAAAAAAATATAAAAAATAATGGACTCACAATACTGTACTCAATTTGTTGGTATGATTGGGTTGTTTAAGAGAATATGCCATTAGAGGCATTAATTGTTGTAAAATTGTGGTTAAAGATTGGCTGATTAATATTTGGTACATGGGAGTTTGGAATGGTCTTCACTCACTTTTTAGCACCAAAAATTGTAGTTAAGGCCAAGGAATTTCCCAACAAACTTAGATCTTACCTGTTATGTTTGTTTGGTTTTGATTGATCTATTACAAATGAATTTTTAATGTTACTTGGCAAATAAACACATCAATTATAATCATTTAAAATAAATATTTATTTTTAATCAGTTAAAATAATCACTCATTTTTATTCATTCATAACTATTAAAAAAAAAATCCACTTAAACATGGACAATATTGTGATTTGATAATCATTTTATTTTATTTTTTAATTTAAACTTATAGCTAATATTTTTATTAATTTCATATATGTATTTTATTCGAGTAGCATTTCTTATCTCTTTTTGATCAGTTTGTGACTTCTTCTTCTAACTTTGATTTGAATAAATGAGGGATGTGTTACATATAATTTTGAAACTGCTTGCCACTAACAGTTATTTTTACATTATTCTCTAGATAATTGTCTGTTAACTACACATTTGATTATAATAATAAGTATCCTTTCTTCATGCAAACTTAAGATTTGATAATTCATGGAGTAATATGTTGCAAGACAGCTCCTTTTGTTTAATTGGAATATGCCTTGGCTTTGGCTTATATGGCTTCATCAATTTAAGCCTGAGCTAATTCCTGATGTTCAGCTTGTAGCTGTATATTTGATTAGTTTACAGGTTAAATTTAGCATTTAAAATCATTGATAGAGATAAATTATGAAGTTCCAAGGCAATGGATTCTGTTTTAAAGATGATGCATTTGGTTTATACATCTCTCAATTCCGACGAATTAATTTCTAGCATTGAGATGGAGCTTATACAAATTATAACAACTACAATTTATGACAGTAACTTAAATATTATGTATTCTAGGGAACAACTAGAGTAATCAAACCACCAGTCTAGCTAACCGGTTCGGGTTGGTTAGACTTGATTTACAAAAAAAAAAAAAATAAAATAAAATAATTTTAGTGTGAACAAGCAATGGAGTTTTATAACATTAGGATATCGCTGTTTACAAATTCTTCTAATCTGTTGGTTTCTTAATTCCGTACATCTGATGCATTATCTTCGCCTGAATCCAAGATGCTATGTTTTTTCCAATTGCAAACATGAATTAAGCATCAGTAAACCATTCAAGAAATGCGAGTTAAACACACACATATTTACATGATCATTATTGTTGGATTAGCAATGTAATGGCCGGAATTTCATTTCTTATTTTTTCAAGGTTAGTTTTGTTTTTTTGAGCTTATTAGGATTCTCGAGAATTTTTTTGAAAATTATTTTGTTTTAAATATGCTTAATTTAGTCATATCTCAAGAAGTGTGAAGTCGGATTTTGAAAAATAGGGGTAAAATGGTCATTTTAGCCCTAGGAGCATTTTGGTAATTTTTCAAAGTTTTTTGGACTTATATATAAAGCCGAAAGACGCAGATTTCAGCACCATCCAATCATTGACACACCTTTTCTTCCGACATCGCCAGTTGCAACCAATCACGGTGCCCCGTTCGCCGTGCTCCGTCGACCAATGCTGACCCCGACCACATCGTTTTTAGAGACTGTCGGAGTGAAGACCGTGCAGCCGCCAGCAAAGACCAATCTCCGTGTGTTGCGTGTTGCTGCTGCATTGCCCAACACCTTGTTCTGGCCACGTACCGCCGCCGGTCGCTGGAAAATTTATGGCCGGGTAGTATTTTTTGGGTAATTTCAATGCATTTAGTCCGTTTTTTATAGTCTTATGTGTTAATTTTGATTTTTTAACCCTGTTATGTCCACTTGAACTTGGAGAAACTCAGAGTTCAATCATTCTAAGGACAAATTAATAGCTTTCGGCTAAGGTAAAGGAAACTTATGCTTAGCTTGGGGTCTTGTGGATAAATATAAGCACGTGTAGGATGAATTAGGTGAAAATATACTAGCTGGTTGATTTGATTTTCTTGTTGCTGCGACGTTTATCCTATGTTATCAAAATATACATACATACATATATATATACATACATACATATATATATACATATATATATACACACACATATATAAATTAATTGATACAAACTTACATAATTTTCAAAACACCCGTTGAAAATTGATTTTCGTACTTGGGAAAATTTCCCAAACTTATTTCAGAGAAAATCTAGCTAAAATAAACACATAGA
>JBBMEG010080524.1:0-11389 GCA_037832605.1 Cyclanthera cordifolia | reverse complement strand
TGTGTCATAACTTTGATCGATACCATTTACAAATAAATGGTCTCTTACTACATTCACATTTTGATACTTGGCATTCATACATTTCAAACATGGACAAGAAACAACATTTGACCCTTTGGAATGTCTTAAAGCATTTGCTATAAAATTCTCAACTTCTAAACTATGTTCTTGTGACATTCAATCCTTAAGCATCCACAACTTCTCCATATCCCAACTAAAATAATACATACACACAAGGTAGAAATCTAAACACAAATTTGTAAGGCACTACTACTTTAAGGCACTACTTTAAACATATAACTAAACCCACAAACAAATTCCTAAAAAATAAAAAATAAATAAAACTATAGCAAAATAAAAATAGCAAAAATAGCAAAAAATAACAAAACAATTAGTACCTTTGAAATGTTGGAGGTGGAAGAGAAGCTAGAGCCCGAATCCAAGAGATGAAAATGAGAAGGAAGATAAGCTAGAGCCCAAAATTTTGGAGGTTTTGAGAGAATTTTTTTTATAGGGTTTTGACCGCAGGTAAAGAGAAAAGAAAGCTGAGAAGAAAAAGAAGAAAAGTAATGGAGTTTTTGGAGAAGAAGAAGAAGAAGAAGAAGCTTGAAAATGGAGTGGGGTTTCGCTGAAAATTAGGGAGAAAAAAGCTGTTGGGAAGAAGAAAGAAGAGTGAAAAGGTACTGAAGAAATGAAACTGAAGCAGAAAAAATATAACTGAAGTTTTAAAGTACGGTTGACCTTTTGTGTCGGTCGAACCGACACCAATTACTTTTGGTGTCCGTCTGACCGACACCATATATCTGTTGGGCCGGTTTTTTAATATATGGTGTCAGTTCTTTTGGTGTTGGTCTGACCGACACTAATTGTCCAGACCGACACCAAATATTTGACACCAAAAGTGACCGACATCGTATATCCGTGTTTTTAAAAAAGAGTTGGATAGACCGTCACCTATTCCCTCTTTTGTAGTAGTGAAAATTTTCCATGACTTAATCCTATTAATGAATCTACATGTATTTTTACAAGTTGATTAACTTGTTCTTGTAAATTCATTCGTTAAATCAGTCCACAAAAATAACGCCAAAAACTTGATGGGAGTTTCCAGCTTAACATGACGATTAAATTTATAATCAGTATCCCTACAATGATTCAAAAAACTTGATTGGAACTTGGAGCAACGGTTATGTTTAATATATTTACGGTTTGCATTTGATCTATCCTAAACATTACTCCGTTGCCTTGAAAATGCAAGTGTACGCTGTCAATTGTATCAAATAATAAGTATATCGAAGTTATCTCCTCAAGGACTGACTCTTTGAAGTAATATCATATTCTGATTGGGTAAGGTATGCAATCATTGAAAAGGGTAGTAGAAGAAATTGTGATGTAGATGCGGAATATATCCTCCGGCAAACATTGTCTACAGTGAAACAACATTAAGAACAATACATACTGTTTGAACATGAACAAATAGATGACAGAAGCACTAAGTAACATGTAGTACATAAATAATAAGAATACATAGATCATTAATTAAGACCATTTGCTCGGTAGAAATCAAGTTTATGCTGCACATTAATGCCTTCTGATTGAAACACACTCTTTCTTAATGTTGTTCGCATTAAGAATGTGGTCCAGATTCATTGTGGGATAGTTATGGGAGACATTCCTAAACCTACTATAGAATTTCACTTTCTTTTGGTCCAAGCGAAGTGAAACATAGACAAAAAATGGATGACCGGTCGACCCTTGTTAGTTAACTTACTTAATTTGTAAATAGTAATATCTACCTTGTCTTACACTAATTAACTCATAATCTTACTAGAAACAACATTTGCAATCACTTAACAGGTATGCGCGTAGCGTTAATAATGCGGTAAGCATTGGTTATACTCATATTAAACAGAACATAACATCCACACAAGGCTACTACATAACTTACATAGAAAAGTAAAATAAAAGCATAATGTAAAGACAAAGCAGTAAATAAAATAAATTACATTAATATGAAATAAGTTACAGATAAAAGTATGGTTGGAAAGTTAAAGTCAGAAAAGAATAGTAGGAGAAATCACTTGTTTATGTGTCACATAAAAGCAATGCTAAGGACTTTCATGGCAGCATAACTTCTTGTCAGGAAAGTTGGTTAAATATCCTCTACAATGATAATGTCCTCACATGTGGGAAATACTCTCCCTAATTTTATTAGAACTAAAAAAATATTCACTTTCACACTGACTTCAAAATTTGACATTTTAGTTGTTGAATGATGTTCTATTTTATAAGCCAAATATTTTCTTATTTTTTTCCCTACTACACCATTTTCACGCTTTGAGGATGCTATTTTGAGTGTCCTTTGACTTGCTGCTAAAGTGTTCTTGCTTGGGCAAACAACAATAGATACAAGGCGTTCAATCTATCAATTATCCATGTCAAATGATATTTTTTATTTTCTCAGTATTTAAACTAATATGGGTAGAATGCAGCCAGCATTGAGAATGCAATACCTTTGTCAATGATTTCAACATTTGAACTTCTACACTTCTGCACCTATAGAAGAATACGACGAGCATCAACAATATTCTAGCTAAAATGATGTCATCAGCTTTGCTTTCATGTGCTAATCATTAATGCTCAGAACATCGATGAGTTTTAAGCAATAAAATGCGAGAAACATTAAAAAACATGCCCTAAAAGTGCATTTTCCACATATTTCATATTTGACATGCCTAAGTTAACGAAGTAATGTATTTAGCCTATTATCCATATAAAATAATGAAATTCTTATGGTATCTCTTTTAAAGTACATGAAATCTTAGTAAAAGTAAGCTAAATAGCTGTCTAAATTGAGAATTATCAATACCTTATAAAAGAATGTTAAGGAGTCGAATAAGTCACAAAATAAAGGTTTCATGTATGTTGATGCATGGATAAACATTAAAGGCAGCAAAAAGTACTGAGATTGACTCTAGACCATCAATATCAAGTTCAAAACAGAAACAAGAAGTATAAGCTTAAGTTGGCATAGGGATGAAGGACAAATAAAAGTCATCAAGTATACAGTCCTACAAGTAACTAGAATCACGAAGAGCATGAATGCAAATTTTGACCATTAAACGAGCCAAGTTGACTTTGGGATGGTCAGGATGGATGACTTTTATGTCACCTTCAGGATAAAGTTTATGTTAGGAATATAAGGTAGAAGTCTTTTATAAGCACGTCGTAAGCGTGTGATAACAAAAGTTTTGCATGACTTAATCCCATTAATTAATATACATGTATTTTTACTAGCTGATTAAGTAGTTCTTGTAAATTCATTTTCACATTGAATGACATCTCTTATCTAGTCTGGTAGGTTTATATATTGAGTAGAATTGAATATTTTCTTGACAGTCTTGAACAATCTTCTCATGTCTTTCATGATATGACTTATTTGCTACACATATTTTATAGTAGCAAGCCTTTAAAGAAGAAATGAAGGAAAATTTTGTCAGAGCAATATCTAGAGAGGAAGAAGAAAGATCTCAACGTTTAGAGTAGATGTTCTCTATTTCAGATGGATTACTCTAAAATTGAGTTGTATGATTATGGAGACCACACAAGCCTATTATTTATAGTTGAGAAGGAACATTCAAACTTGAAAAAAAAATATTTTTATATTTAATATGAAAAAATAATGGAAGATAACCATTAAAATATTTATCC
The DNA here is from genome assembly GCA_037832605.1 of Cyclanthera cordifolia. NCBI lineage: Eukaryota > Viridiplantae > Streptophyta > Magnoliopsida > Cucurbitales > Cucurbitaceae > Cyclanthera > Cyclanthera cordifolia. The sequence continues at coordinate 7,681 of JBBMEG010080524.1, read as the reverse complement.
AATAAATATTTTCTCTTCCCTTTCCTTTTATGTGAATTTTGAAAATCTCATCCCTTGCTCAAAGGGAGACTTTCCTTCCCCAGTTAAGTGGAGGAGATTTTTAAAATAGGCCAATATATATCTTAAATTGTTTTATTTATTTTTAATTGATAATTATCCAATAAATGCCAATTAATAATATATCGAATATATTATTTATAAATAAAAAGTCTAATTAATATATTCAATATATTAACTATCTTTAATAATTATCCAATAATTATTAGTCAATATGTACAAAATATTAGTTACTCCTTTCTTAATAAATAGTTATCCAACAATTATTTACCCAATTAATTTGTCTAATAAATTAATATTTTTTATAACATATAATTATTTATAATTAATTTATTCAAAAAATTAATTATTCATCATTAATATTTATCTAATAAATATTGATTTATTAATATATCCAATATACTAATAACTTAGTTTAAACTTAAGCTCATATTAATTATGTCTAACTTAATTAATCTATGAATTTGAACTCAGTTTCTAACAAAATGGTGAGCCAGCAAGTATGACCATTTCCAGAGACTAGTTGACTTATATGTGAAACTACAATGACCAAATATCCTATCTCTATTAGTTAACAACATGCTTATTCCACTAAAGGCTTGTTCTAAACTTTTTTGTACTATAGAACAAGTTACTTCCATTAATATAATCGATCATTTGTCAAGTTATCCTTTACGAGCTTATTCGTAATTCACAAGTGAGACAAGAAATCCATTATATTCTTTTGATTACATATTTCTCCGTAAGTGTCACTGATTCCTCTAGTGAACAAGCTATAAATAGTCAAACTATAAAGAGGCAAGTAACCTATGTTCAAGCCCAAAAATAAGTTCTTTAGAGAAAAACTCTACATCTTCCTCAATATTAGGGAATGCGTGAAAATTCCTTTTAAGTCATTGTGTTTCCAGCCACTCACTATGGCAATCCCTAACGTGGAAGGCATATTGACCCAATTGTTTGATTGGTCTCACCTATGCACATCGAATGAAACTTTTCATAAAGTATAAGTTCACAATTCACTTCGGATTAAGATCACAACGACATATGATCATCGAAGTTGAAGTAATTGATGAAAGTTTAAAACGAAACTACTAATTCAATCACAATACTTCTGGTCTCGAATTCAAAAACTCTTTGTTGCATTGGGACGCCGACTAATATGTCTTCACATGAACAACTAGGATTAGATTGCCTACAACCATTACTAAATGAGTTGTATCAATAGTGTCATGATTTAGAGCCTTACTCCACATGCTGCAGGTGTCTTAGGTTATTCTCTTGGAATCACATCCATTATATATTTGATAACTATCCATTTATAGAGTTATTTAGCTTCATTTCTATAAGATTTTATGTTCTTTATTTATTTATTTAAGCTAAAAGTCTGATGATTGCATGATTTTATGTGGAAGATAGGCTAAATACATTGTTTTGTCATTCATGCATGAACAATATGTAATATGTTTAAAATGCACTCTTAAGATATAGTTTTCAATGTATCTTGCATCTTATTGGTAAAAAATCATCATTATCACAATTATTCATGTTTAGAACTTGAAAATGGAAGGGGGAGACATTGGTTTGTTCAAAATATTGCAGATGCTGGCCACATTCCCATACTAGTGCAAAAGTGCAGAAGTGTTAACGTTGAAGACATTGATAAAGCTAGTGTATTTCTAATGGTGATCGTATTTAGCCGGGATCATAATTAAAAAATAAAAATAAAAATAAATAATTTTAGACTGATTCAAAGAGTGATGACAGTCAGGATTCATTGCTGCTTGCTAAGTAAAGATTTGTGGCAGCAAGTCAAGATGTCAAAAAATAGAATGTTAGAAAGGTGGAAGTGGGATAAAATCAAGAGTCTCCTTGACTTATGAAAGAGACCTTCAACCAGAAGATTAGATGTAGAATTTTGAAGTAAGTGTGAAGTTAATTGTTTTAATTGAATTCTAGAAGAATCGAAGAGAGAAAGTTATTCCAGTACCTGAAGACATTATGGATGAGGAGGACATTGGGATAACGTGTCCTAACAAGAGATTGAGCTGCAATGTAGCTGCTATAAAGTCCTCAACATTCTTTTTGAGTGACATAAAAGCAAGGAAATTCTCCTTCTTTTCCTTTTTTGATATTAATTTCCGTCCAACTATTATTATTGTTCTATATTTACTTTATTGTTTATAAACCTTTATTTTTGATGCAAATTATGTTTCTTTTAGTTAGTGTTTTTACTATTATGTTATTTACTCATGCTTTGTAATATGCATTCACTATGTAAAAGGTATGTTCATATTATTTTGGTCGTCGCATACATATTTCTTTTTAGTGTTAATTCTATTGAATAGTATGTTGTATGTATTCTTTATGTGAAGGTTGTACTGTTTAGGTTGATGTCCTTGCATTCTGATTATTGAAAGCATTCTTTCTGTTGAGTAGCTGCATGTTTAAGTTAGTAATAAGAGAACTACATTAATTATTAGCTAGGTAAAGGGAAGGAGTAATCACTTACAAATTAAGAATGTTAATTAACAAGGGTCTGCTAATTATTTTAGTTATATCAGAATATGAAATAACTAAAATAATTAGTCCTTGCGTAGACGACCTGGAAATTTATTACTTGGTTACAATTTAAAACGTACACTTGCATTTTCATCACTGTGGTGATTCTATGAACCTAACTAATGCGAACGACATTATAATTATATATAGTAATTTTAAAGCATTGCTTGCACGAGATCATGTTTTTGGCGCCCTTGTCGAGACTGATTTCATTTTTTTTATATTCTGTTTTGGAAGGGTTAATTAAATCAATTGTTTTGTGTGTAGGTGCATAAGTCAGTATTTCAGAATTCTTTTTGAATTTTATTCTTAAATTGAAAGAAGCTATCTCGTTAGATGTCAACGAGAGCGCATGAACAAAAGTGTATGGATGGCTAAGAAATAGGTAATAATGATCCTGATGTACCTAATTCGCCTAACATTGAGAATGTTAACCCTAATGCTAAGTCCAATCCAATATTGGATGACAAGGATAGAGCTATTAGGGTTGCCAACCCTAAAGCTAATGTCTTAACCCTAAGCATTATAAAGCCTTAAATTAGGGTAAGATATTTTGAGTTGAAACCTGTGATGTTTCAGATGTTACAAACCATTGGACAATTCCATGGTTTTTCTTCTAAAGACCCACATCAACACCTTAGATCATTCCTAGGGGTTATAGATTTGTTTAAAATACTCGATGTAACACAACTTGACCTTAGACTTATGTTATTCTGTATAAAAAACTGCTAAAGTTTGGGTGGATACTTTGCCTCTTGACACTATCACATTTGGGGATACACTAGCTCAAAAATTTATTACAACATATTATTCTTCGACTAGAAATGTTGAAGTTTGAAATGAGACAATTAGATTTAGACAAAATAAGGATGAGACAGTTAGTGAAGCATAGAAGAGATTCAAAGAGTTATTGAGGAAGTGTTCTTACCATTGTCTACCATATTCCATTCAAATGGAAAATTCTATAATAGAATAGAGCCAACAACCAAAGTGATGCTAGACGCATCCGCTTATGGTTATTTGCTTAGAAAAACTTGTAATGAAGCGTATGATATCCTTAGAAATTATTTGCTTAGACAATTGTCAGTTGTCTAAGCCCTATAAAGCTATAGTCAAGAAAAGTGAAAAAGTTGACTATTTCAGCATTATCCTACCTCAATTTGCTATGCTTATGCAATCATATTTTGTTAGAATAATACTAATTTAAGGCTTCTAGAAAGGCTATTGTCATTCTTGATCAACTTCTCTTTGTTATTCAAAACGAATAAGGATACCCATCTCTCATTGGCTTGAGATAACATTGGTTTATACAAAAACTATAAACTGCGTGTTCATTAGAAAAATTTGTAATGCTTAAAGAGAAAGATGAAATCACAAGGATAGAGTGGATTTCTTGTCCTAGTTGGAAATTTGAAACAATCTTGTGATAGATCATATGGCAGATGATGATTTATATATGTGGACGTAACTTGTCCTATAGTGCAAAATAGTTCAACACAAGCCTTAATGAAATAAGTATGATGTTAACGAATTAGGATTGAATCCCAAATTTTCAGCCTGTAGGTCTACCGGTCCATTCTTTTTCTTCTTGAGATATTTACCTGATTATTTAGAAACTATGAAGGCTACAATTTCCAATTCATTATGAGAAGGAAACTGGGTTGAGAAGTTTGGCAATTAGGTTGTCAAACAACCAATTGAGGATTAGTTATGAGAAGGCAAGTTTTGAGGGGAAGGGAAATTGGTAGATGAATCTTCACCACGTGTATTTAAATGTAGCTATAAGAGTTGCCAATCTTTCCCTATCCCCAACTTGTTTTTCATATATCAAACGCTCTCTCAAACTCACTATAGCTAATGCCCTATTCCAATTCACCATTTCCAAAACCTCTTAAGGATTTTATCATCTTGCATGACTAAATCACCGATTTGGCCAAGAAACGATTATCGAATCCATAAAAACCAAATTCCCTAGCTGTTGAAAACTTGCCTTAGAAAAAGCCACAACCACAAACAATATCAAATGCATGTCACTTGGGTGTTTCATCCTAGTCTTTATGGTAGTGGGATTGGACACGGTGATGACTAAACGTTCAATGTGTAGTACTATAATGACTCTGTGTTTAAGAAGAAACTGTAAGGATATGTGCTCTAAACGTCTAGTAGTTTATAATTGAAGAACAAACATTGAATATTAGACATTTAATGTATTGTTTCAGTTTTTAATAATAGTTATTATTTTTATTAATTGCACATTTAATATACAAATGGCATTCAACATTTTCGCATTAATTGGATTAATGACGGTAAGTCCATGGTTATTTTGATGTACACTTGGTCATGTATGTTGGACATACAAGTAGATCTAGTTAAAAGTGAATAACAAAAAACGTCTATAGTATATGGACTAAGGCTGACCACCTAAGTCCTGGTGACACTGTTGGTATGGCTCGCTTTACAATGATTATAGACAACCTAATCCTAGTTGTTCATATGGAGACATGTCAGTGGAGTGTCTATGCAAAAAAGAGTTTTTGCATAAGACGGGACCAAAAGTATTGTGATCGATTTTCTAATATCGTTATTGACTTGTATAAATTACTTCAACGAGGATGATAATATGTCAATATAATCTTAATCTTGAGTGGGTTGTGAACTCCTTCTTTATGAAAACATGCTTGATGTACATGCGTGAGACCAACTAAATGGCACTAGGTCAATATGCCTCCCATATTAGGGATTGTCGGAGTAAGTGGCTGGCAATGCAACATCACAGAAAGAATTCATGCATTCTCTACTATTGAGTAAGATGCCTAGTTATTCCCTTAAGAACTTATTTATGGGCTTCAACATAGGGTACTTACCTCTCATTGGCCCAAGAAGAAACTATTTATAGTTGGATTATAAAAAGCTTGAATATAATAGGAATCAGTGGCACTTGAGAAGAAATATGAAATAACAGGGGTAGAACATATTTCTTTTCCTAACTATGAATTACGAACAAGCTCGTGAAGGATCACATGACAAATGATCGATTATATTCTTAGACATAACTTATCCTATAGCTCGAAAGAGTTCGACACATGCATTTAATAAAGTAAGTCTATTGTTAACTAACAGAGATTTAATAAGGTCGTTGTAGCTATCACCCTATAGGTTCACCGATCCTCGAGCTAGCTTATACTTTTTAGTACACTTTTTTTTTTTATTAGAGAGTGAGTTTAAAGAGTTCAAACTCATAGATTTATTATGTTGGACCTAATTAATAGAGATTAAGTTTAAACTTAGTTATTAATGTATTAAATAAATATTAATGAGAAAAAAATTAATTGATTTGATAAATTAATTATGGGATAATTATTTTTTAATATAGAAATTATCAATTTATTAGGTTAATTAATAAGGTAAATAGTTAATGGAAAATTATTTATTAAGACATGAATAATTAGTATGTTGGACACATTAATTGGATTAATGATTATTAGATATAAGGTGATAGGTAATCCAAATAAAATTTGAAACAAGGATATAAGGTGTCGGTCACTTTTGGTGTCGGTCAATTGGTGTCGCTCGCACCGACACCAATTGTCATAGACGCCAACAATTTAAAACCGATTACTTTTGGTGTCGGTCGAACCGACACTAATTGTGACCGTCACCAAAAGTTTGAAACTGGCTACTTTTAGTGTTGGTCTGACCGACACCAAACCCTATTTCTTCTTTGAAACCCGGGCGCGACCGAGACCCTTCTTTCTTCTTTCTTTTGTTTCATTTTTTTCTCCTCTTTTTTCTTCTGTATCTTTTCCCTTTACCCGCGACCGAGACCTCTAAAAACCCTAATCTTTTTCTTCTTCTTCCAACTCTTTTCCCTTTACCCGCAGTAGAGACCCCTATTTCCCAAACTCTTTTACAAACCCTCATCTTCTTCTTCTTCATCTCTCAAATCCTCGCAGAAATCACCATTTTTGAACTTCTTCATCTCAAAACCTCCAAAAATTCTTCATATTTCTCATCTTCTTCATCCTAAACCCACATTTTTGATTTTTTTTCTCATTTTCATGTCAAGTCTTTCTTTTCTTTCTTTCAAATCTCAAAAAACCCACATTTCTCCATTTCTTTTATCCTCTCTCCTAAAAAACTTCTACTTTTCTTTTTTTACAACTTATGGAACAGATTCGGGGCTCTTCTCTTCCACCTCCTACAATTCAAAGGTAAGAATGCATTTTTTTAGGAATTGTTTTGTCGGTTTGGTTATATGTTTTAAATAGTTTTATTTATTATGTATGCTAAATTTCTATTATAATTAATGATAATTTTTTGAATGATAACATGATGTAGCTTTAATCTTTTCTCTTTTATATCTTGGACCAGAACTACAAAACTTATACCTACAAAATATCTTTAAGAGTAGTGCCTTTAAATTTTGTATTTGGATTTTTACCTTGTGTGTAGGTATAATTTTAGTTCGGATATTGATAAGTTGTGGATGCTTAAGGATCGAATGTCACAAGAATATAGTTTAGGAGTTCAGACTTTTATAGAATATATGTTACGATATTCCAAATGGTCAAATGTTGTTTGTTGTCCATGTTTGAAATATGTGAATGTCAAGTACCAAAATGTGGACGTAGTAAGAGACCGTTTATTTGTAAATGGTACCGATCAAAGTTATGACACATGGATTTGGCATGAAGAATCTATATCGAGGAAAATAAGCAATATTGAAAGTGTGTCAATCGATCAAATTATAGATGAGGATTAGGATGACCAAATACGTAGGTTTAAGGCTGCACACGATTATTTTAACGACAAATCGCCAATATTTGAGCAATCATTAGAGGATGCAAGAAATCATTATACCCAAATTGTAAAAATGTTACTAAGATATATGCATTGATTAAGTTTTATAATTTGAAATTAAAGTTTGGATGGAGCGATAAGAGTTTCATAGAGTTGTTAGAACTATTGAGCATTCTATTGCCTTGTCGTAATGAAATTCTGATATCTATCTATTATGCCAAGAAGATTTTAAGTACATTATGAATGAATTATGAAAAGATTCATG
>JBBMEG010080522.1:0-11398 GCA_037832605.1 Cyclanthera cordifolia | reverse complement strand
AAACCCTAAAAAACTCGCATAAATCTATTGGTAAGTGAATAAAAAATAAAAGTTCGTCGAACTAGGGTTTGTGAGGAATGTGTAGGTCAAACATCGGTCGAATTAAAGTTCAAATCATGAATTAACCACTTTTAGAGCAAAACCCCTAAAAAAGTTGCTTAAATCTTTGGGTAAGTGAATAAAAATTAAAAGTTCGTCGAACTAAGGTTTGAGAGGACTGTGTAGGACAAATATCAGACGAATTTATGTTCAAATCATGAATCAACAACTTTTGAAGCAGAAACCCTAAAAAACTTGCATAATTCTAGGGGTACGAGTACGAAAAAGAAATGTTTGTTCGTAATAGTTTGGGAGTAGTGTGTAGGACGAATTTCGAACGAACTTAAGACTTCATGAATTAACCACTTTTGAAATAAAAACCCTAAAAAACTCGCATAAATCTATGGGCAAGTGAATAAAAAATAAAAGTTCGTCGAACTAGGGTTTGAGAGGACCGTCTAGGGCAAATATCGGACGAATCTAAGTTCAAATCATGAATTAACCAATTTTGAAGCAAAAACCCTAAAATACTCGCATAAATCTATTGGTAAGTTAATAAAAAATAAAAGTTTGTCGAACTAGGGTGTGAGATGATTGTGTAGGACAAATATCGGACAAATTTATGTTCAAAACATGAATAAACCGCTGTGGAAGCAAAATCCCTAAAAAGTCGCTTAAATCTATGAATAAGTGAATAAAAAACAAACGTTCGTCGAATTAGGGTTTGTGAGGAGTGTGTAAGACGAACATCGGTCGAATTTAAGTTCAAATCATGAATTAACCACTTTTAACTAAAAAACCCTAAAAAAGTCGATTAAATCTATGGGTAAGTGAATAAAAAATAAAAGTTCGTCGAACTAGGGTTTGAGAGGATTGTGTAGGACAAATATGAGGTGAATTTAAGTTTAAATTATGAATTAACCACTTTTGAAGCAAAAAGCCTAAAAAACTCACATAAATCTATTGGTAAGAGAATAAAAAATTAAAGTTCGTCGAACTAAGGTTTGACAGGTGTGTGTAGGACAAATATCTGGCGAATTTAAGTTCAAATGATGAATTAACCACTTTTTAAACAAAAACCCTAAAAAACTAGAATAAACCAATGGGTAAGTAAATTAAAAACTAAAGTTCGTCGAACTAGTGTTTGAGAAGGGTGTGTGTAGGAAATATATTAGGCGAATTTAAGTTCAAATCATGAATTAACGACTTTTGAAGCAAAAGCCAAAAAAAACTTGCATAAATCTATTGGTAAGTGAATAAAAAATAAAAGTTCGTCGAACTAGGGTTTGTGAGGAATGTGTAGGTCGAACATCGGTCGAAGTTAAGTTCAATTCATGAATTAACCACATTTAGAGCAAAAACCTTAAAAAAGTTGCTTAAATCTTTGGGTAAGTGAATAAAAATTAAAAGTTCATCGAACTAAGGTTTGAGAGGACTGTGTAGGACAAATATCGGACGAATTTATGTTCAAATCATGAATCAACAACTTTTGAAGCAGAAACCCTAAAAAACATGAATAATTCTAGGGGTACGAGTACGAAATAGAAATGTTTGTTCGTAATGGTTTGGGAGTAGTGTGTAGGACGAATTTCGAACGAACTTAAGACTTCATGAGTTAACCACTTTTGAAACAAAAACCCTAAAAAACTCGCATAAATCTATGGGTAAGTGAATAAAAAATAACATTTTGTCGAACTAGGGTTTGAGAGGATTGTGTAGGACAAATATCGGACAAATTTATGTTCAAATCATGAATTAACCGCTCTTGAAGCAAAAACCCTAAAAAGTCTCTTAAATCTATGTATAAGTGAATAAAAATCAAAAGTTCGTCGAACTAGGGTTTGTGAGGAGTGTGTAGGACGAACATCGGTCGAATTTAAGTTCAAATCATGAATTAACCACTTTTAACGCAAAAACACTAAAAAAGTCGCTTAAATCTATGGGTAAGTAAATAAAAAATAAAAGTTAGTCGAACTAGGGTTTGAGAGGTGTGTGTAGGACAAATATGAGGTGAATTTAAGTTCAAATTATGAATTAACCACATTTGAAGCAAAAAGCCTAAAAAACTCACATAAATCTATTGGTAAGTGAATAAAAAATTAAAGTTCGTCGAACTAAGGTTTGAGAGGCGTGTGTAGGACAAATATCTGACGAATTTAAGTTTAAAGCATGAATTAACCACTTTTGAAACAAAAACCCTAAAACACTGGAATAAATCTATGGGTAAGTAAAATAAAAATTAAAGTTCGTCGAACTAGGGTTTGAGAGGAGTGTATAGGAAATATATTAGGCGAATTTAAGTTTAAATCATGAATTAACCACTTTTGAAGCAAAAACCCTCAAAAACTCACATAAATCTCTTGGTAAGTGAATACAAAATAAAAGTTCGTCGAACTAAGGTTTGAGAGGCGTGTGTAGGACAAATATCTGACGAATTTATGTTTAAAGCATGAATTAACCACTTTTGAAACAAAAACCCTAAAACACTGGAATAAATATATGGGTAAGTAAATTAAAAATTAAAGTTCGTCGAACTAGGGTTTGAGAGGAGTGTATAGGAAATATATTAGGCGAATTTAACTTTAAATCATGAATTAACCACTTTTGAAGAAAAAACCCTAAAAAACTCACATAAATCTCTTGGTAAGTGAATACAAAATAAAAGTTCGTCGAACTAAGGTTTGAGAGGTGTGTGTAGGACAAATATCGGGCGAATTTAAGTTTAAAGCATGAATTAACCAGTTTTGAAACAAAAACCCTAAAAAACATGAATAAATCTATGGGTAAGTAAATTAAAAATTAAAGTTCGTCGAACTAGAGTTTGAGAGGAGTGTGTAGGAAATATATTAGGAGAATTTAACTTCAAATCGTGAATTAACCACTTTTGAAGCAAAAGCCCTAAAAAACATGCATAAATCAATTGGTAAGTGAATAAAAAATAAAAGTTCGTCGAACTAGGGTTTGGAAGAAGTGTGTAAGGCGAACATCGACGAATTTAAGTTCAAATTATGAATTAACAACTTTTGAAGCAAAAACCCTAAAACACTCAAATAAATCTATGGGTAAGTGAATTAAAAAAAAAGTTCGTCGAACTAAGGTTTGAGAGGACTGTGTAGGACAAATATCGGACGAAGTTATGTTCAAATCATGAATTAACCACTTTTGAAGCAGAAACCCTAAAAAACTTGCATAATTCTAGGGGTACGAGTACGAAAAAGAAATGTTTGTTAGTAATGGTTTAGGAGTAGTGTGTAGGACGAATTTCGAACGAACTTAAGACTTCATGAGTTAACCACTTTTGAAACAAAAATCCTAAAAAACTCGCATAAATCTATGGGTAAGTGAATAAAAAATAAAAGTTCATCGAACTAGGGTTTGAGAGGACCGTGTAGCGCAAATATCGGACGAATTTAAGTTCAAATCATGAATTAACCAATTTTAAAGCAAAAACCCTAAAAAACTCGCATAAATCTATTGGTAAGTTAATAAAAAATAAAAGTTTGTCGAACTATGGTTTGAGAGGACTGTGTAGGACAAATATCGGACAAATTTATGTTCAAATCATGAATTAACCGCTTTTGAAGCAAAAACCCTAAAAAGTCGCTTAAATCTATGTATAAGTGAATAAAAATCAAAAGTTCGTCGAACTAGGGTTTGTGAGGAGTGTGTAGGACGAACATCGGTCGAATTTAAGTTCAAATCATGAATTAACCACTTTTAACGCAAAAACACTAAAAAAGTCGCTTAAATCTATGGGTAAGTAAATAAAAAATAAAAGTTAGTCGAACTAGGGTTTGAGAGGTGTGTGTAGGACAAATATGAGGTGAATTTAAGTTCAAATTATGAATTAACCACTTTTGAAGCAAAAAGCCTAAATTATTCGCATAAATCTATTGGTAAGTTAATAAAAAATAAAAGTTTGTCGAACTAGGGTTTGAGAGGACTGTGTAGGATAAATATCGGACAAATTTATGTTCAAATAATGAATTAACCGCTTTTAAAGCAAAAATCCTAAAAAGTCGCTTAAATCTATGTATAAGTAAATAAAAATCAAAAGTTCGTTGAACTAAGGTTTGTGAGGAGTGTGTAGGACGAACATCGGTCGAATTTAAGTTCAAATCATGAATTAACCACTTTTAACTCAAAAACCCTAAAAAAGTCGCTTAAATCTATGGGTAAGTGAATAAAAAATAAAAGTTCGTCGAACTAGGGTTTGAGAGGTGTGTGTAGGACAAATATGAGGTGAATTTAAGTTCAAATTATGAATTAACCACTTTTGAAGCAAAAAGCCTAAAAAACTCGCATAAATCCATTGGTAAGTGAATAAAAAATTAAAGTTCGTCGAACTAAGGTTTGAGAGGTGTGTGTAGGACAAATATCGAGAGAATTTAAGTTCAAATCATGAATTAACCACTTTTGAAACAAAAACCCTAAAAAACTAGAATAAATCTATGGAAACGTAAATTAAAACTTAAAGTTCGGCGAACTAGGGTTTGAGAGCAGTGTGTAGGAAATATATTAGGCGAATTTAAGTTCAAATCATGAATTAACCACTTTTGAAGCAAAAACCCTAAAAAACTTGCATAATTCTATGGGTAAGTGAACTAAAAATAAAGTTCTTCGAACGAGGGTTTGAGAGGAATGTGTAGGACAAATATGAGGCGAATTTAAGTTCAAATTATGAATTAACCACTTCTGAAGCAAAAACCCAAAAATACTCGCATAAATCTATGGGTAAGTGAATAAAAAATTAAGGTTCGTCGAACTAAGGTTTGAGAGGTGTGTGTAGGACAAATATTAGGCGAATTTAAGTTTAAATTATGAATTAACAACTTTAGAAGCAATAAACCTAAAAAACTCGCATAAATCTATTGGTAATTGAATAAAAAATAAAAGTTCTACGAACTAAGGTTTGAGAGGTGTGTGTAGGACAAATATCGTGCGCATTTAAGTTCAAATCATGAATTAACAACTTTGAAACAAAAACACTAAAAAACTAGAATAAATCTATGGGTAAGTAAATTAAAAATTAAAGTTTGTCGAACTAGGATTTGAGAGGAGTGTGTAGGAAATATATTAGGCGAATTTATGTTCAAATCATGAATTGCTACTTTTCAAGCAAAAACCCTAAAAAACTTGCTAAATCTATTGCTAAGTGAATAAAAAATAAAAGTTCATCGAACTAGGGTTTGTCAAGAGTGTGTAGTATGAACATCAGTCGAATATAAGTTCAAATCATGAATTAACCCCTTTTGAAGCAAAAACCCTAAAAAACTTGCATAATTCTATGGGTACGTTTATAAAATCGATCGAATTTAAGTTTAAATCATGAATTAACCAATTTTGAAGCAAAAACCCTAAAAAACTCTAATCAATCTTTGGGTAAGTGAATTAAAAATAAAGTTCTTCGAACTAGGGTTTGAGAGGAGTCTGTAGGACAAATATCAAACGAATTTAAGTTCAAATTAATAATTAACCACTTTTGAAGGAAAAACCCTAAAAAACTCGCATAAATCTATTGGTTAGTGAATAAAAAATAAAAGTTTGTCGAACTAGGGTTTGTGAGGAGTGTGTAGGACGAACATCGGTCGAATTTAAGTTTAAATCATGAATTAACCACTTTTGAATCAAAAACCCTAAAAAATTAGAAAAAATCTATAGGTTAGTAAATTAAAAATTAAAGTTCGTCGAAATAGGGTTTGAGAGGAGTGTGTAGGAAATATATTAGGCGAATTTAAGTTCAAATCATGAATTAACCACTTTTGAAGCAAAAACCAAAAAAAACATGCATAAATCTATTGGTAAGTGAATAAAAAATAAAAGTTCGTCGAACTAGGGTTTGTGAGGAGTGTGTAAGACGAACATCGGTTGAATTTAAGTTCAAATCATGAATTAACCACTTTTGAAGCAAAAACCTTGAAAAACTTGCATAATTCTATGGGTAAGTGAATTCAAAATAAAGTTCTTCGATCTAGGGTTTGAGAGGAGTGTGTAGGACAAATATCAAGCGAATTTAAGTTCAAATTATGAATTAACCACTTCTGAAGCAAAAACCCAAAACAACTCGCATATATCTATGGGTAAGTGAATAAAAAATTAAGGTTCGTCGAGCTAAGGTTTGAGAGGTGTGTGTAGGACAAATATTTGGCGAATTTAAGTTTAAATCATGAATTAACACATTAGAAGCAAAAACCCTAAAAAACTCGCATAAATCTATTCGTAATTGAATAAAAAATAAAAGTTCTTCGAACTAAGGTTTGAGAGGTGTGTTAGGAAAATTATCGGGGGAATTTAAGTTCAAATCATGAATTAACCACTTTTGAAACAAAAACACAAAAAACTAGAATAAATCTATGGGTAAGTGAATTAAAAATAAAGTTCTTCGAACGAGGGTTTGAGAAGAGTGTGTAGGACAAATATCTGGCGAATTTAAGTTCAAATGATGAATTAACAACTTTTAAAGCAAAAACCCTAAAAAACTCAAATATATCTATCTGTAAGTAAATTAACAAGTTAAGTTCGTCGAACTAGGGTTTGAGAGGATTGTGTAGGACAAATATCTGACGAATTTAAGTTCAAATCAGGAATTAACCAATTTGGAAGCAAAAACCCTAAAAAACTCGAATAAATCTATGGGTAAGTAAATTACAAATTAAAGTTCGTCGAACTAGGGTTTGAGAGGAGTGTGTAGGAGAAATATCAGGATAATTTAAGTTGAAATTATAAATTAATCACTTTTGAAGCAAAAACCCTAAAAAACTCGCATAAATCTATTAGTAAATGAATAAAAAAATAAAGTTCTTCGAACTAGGGTTAGAGAGAAGTGCGTCGGACAAGTATCAGGCTAATTTAAGTTCAAATTATGAATTAACCTCTTTTGAAGCAAAAACCCTAAAAAACTTGCATAAATTTATTCGTAAGTGAATAAAAAATAAAAGTTCGTCGAACTAGGGTTTTAGAGGACAGTGTAGGAAAAATATGTGACGAATTTAAGTTCAAATCATGAATTAACCACTTTTGAAGCAAAAACCCTTAAAATCTCGCATAAATCTATTCGTAAGTGTATAAAAAATAAAAGTTCGTGGAACTAGGATTTTAGAGAACTGTGTAGGTCAAATATCTGGCGAATTTAAGTTCAAATGATGAATTAACAACTTTTAAAGCAAAAACCCTAAAAAACTCTAATAAATCTATCTGTAAGTAGATTAAAAAGTTAAGTTCGTCGAACTAGGGTTTGAGAGGAGTGTGTAGGACAAATTTCAGACGAATTTAAGTTCAAATCAGGAATTAACCAATTTGGAAGCAAAACCCCTAAAAAACTCGAATAAATCTATGTGTAAGTAAATTAAGAATTAAAGTTCGTAGAACTAGGGTTTGAGAGGAGTGTGTAGGATAAATATCAGGATAATTTAAGTTGAAATTATAAATTCACCCCTTTTGACGCAAAAACCCTAAAAAACTCGCATAAATCTTTTGGTAAGTGAATAAAAAAAATAAAGTTCTTCGAACTAGGGTTTGAGAGGAGTGTGTCGGACAAATATCAGGCTAATTTAAGTTTAAATTATGAATTAACCACTTTTGAAGCAAAAACCCTAAAAAACTCGCATAAATCTATGTGTAAGTGAATAAAAAATAAAAGTTCGTCGAACTAGGGTTTTAGAGGACAGTGTAGGAAAAATATGTGACGAATTTAAGTTCAAATCATGAATTAACCACTTTTGAAGCAAAAACCCTAAAAATCTAGAATAAATCTATTCGTAAGTGTATAAAAAATATATGTTCGTGGAACTAGAATTTTAGAGGAGTGTGAGGGACAAATATCTGGCGAATTGAAGTTCAAATGATGAATTAACAACTTTTAAAGCAAAAACCCTAAAAAACTCGAATAAATCTATCTGTAAGTAAATTAAAAAGTTAAGTTCGTCGAACTAGGGTTTGAGAGGAGTGTGTAGGACAAATATCTAACGAATTTAAGTTCAAATCAGGAATTAACCAATTTGGAAGCAAAAACCCTAAAAAACATGAATAAATCTATGGGTAAGTAAATTAAAAATTAAAGTTCGTGGAACTAGGGTTTGAGACGAGTGTGTAGGATAAATATCAAGATAATTTGAGTTGAAATTATAAATGAACCACTTTTGAAGCAAAAACCCTAAAAAACTCGCATAAATCTATTGGTAAGTGAATAAAAAAATAAAGTTCTTCGAACTAGGGTTTAAGAGGAGTGTGTCGCACAAATATCAGGCTAATTTAAGTTCAAATTATGAATTAACCACTTTTGAAGCAAAAACCCTAAAAAACTCACATAAATCTATAGGTAAGTGAATAAAAAATAAAAGTTCGTTGAACTAGGGTTTGAGAGGACTGTGTAGGACAAATATCGAACAAATTTACTTTCAAATCATGAATTAACCACTTTTGAAGCAAAAACCCTAAAAAACTCGCATAAATCTATATGTAAGTGAATAAAAAATAAAAGTTCGTCAAACTAGGGTTTTAGAGGACAGTGTAGGACAAATATGTGACGAATTTTATTTCAAATCATGAATTAACCTCTTTTTGAAGCAAAAACCCTTAAAATCTCGCATAAATCTATTAGTAAGTGTATAAAAAATAAAAGTTCGTGGAACTAGGATTTTAGAGGAGTGTGTAGGACAAATATCTGGCGAATTTAAGATTAAATGATGAATTAACAACTTTTAAAGCAAAAACCCTAAAAAACTCTAATAAATCTATCTGTAAGTAGATTAAAAAGTTAAGTTCGTCGAACTAGGGTTTGAGAGGAGTGTGTAGGACAAATTTCAGACGAATTTAAGTTCAAATCAGGAATTAACCAATTTGGAAGCAAAACCCCTAAAAAACTCGAATAAATCTATGTGTAAGTAAATTAAGAATTAAAGTTCGTAGAACTAGGGTTTGAGAGGAGTGTGTAGGATAAATATCAGGATAATTTAAGTTGAAATTATAAATTCACCCCTTTTGACGCAAAAACCCTAAAAAACTCGGATAAATCTATTGGTAAGTGAATAAAAAAATAAATTCTTCGAACTAGGGTTTGAGAGGGGTGTGTCGGACAAATATCAGGCTAATTTAAGTTCAAATCATGAATTAACCACTTTTGAAGCAAAAACTCTAAAAAACTCGCATAAATCTATGTGTAAGTGAATAAAAAATAAAAGTTCGTCGAACTAGGGTTTTAGAGGATAGTGTAGGACAAATATGTGACGAATTTAAGTTCAAATCATGAATTAACCTCTTTTTGAAGCAAAAACCCTAAAAATCTCGCATAAATCTATTAGTAAGTGTATAAAAAAAATAAAAGTTCGTGGAACTAGGGTTTGAGAGGTGTGTGTAGGACAAATATGTGACGAATTTAAGTTTAAATTAGGAATTAACCAATTTGGAAGCAAGAACCCTAAAAAACTCGAATAAATCTGTGTAAGTAAATTAAAAATTAAAGTTCGTGGAACTAGGGTTTAAGAGGAGTGTGTAGGATAAATATCAGGATAATTTAAGTTGAAATTATGAATTAACCACTTTTGAAGCAAAAACCCTAAAAAACTCGCATAAATCTATTGGTAAGTGAATAAAAAAATAAATTTCTTCGAACTAGGGTTTGAGAGGAGTGTGTCGGACAAATATCAGGCTAATTTAAGTTCAAACTATGAATTAACCACTTTTGAAGCAAAAACCCTAAAAATATCGCATAAATCTATTGGTAAGTGAATAAAAAAATAAAGTTCTTCGAACTAGGGTTTGAGAGGAGTGTGTCGGACAAATATCAGGCTAATTTAAGTTCAAATTATGAATTAACCACTTTTGAAGCAAAAACCCTAAAAAACTCACATAAATCTATAGGTAAGTGAATAAAAAATAAAAGTTCGTTGAACTAGGGTTTAGAGGACTGTGTAGGACAAATATCGAACGAATTTACTTTCAAATCATGAATTAACCACTTTTGAATCAAAAACCCGAAAAAACTCGCATAAATCTATGTGTAAGTGAATAAAAAATAAAAGTTCGTCGAACTAGGGTTTTAGAGGGCAGTGTAGGACAAATATGTGACAAATTTAAGTTCAAATCATGAATAACCACTTTCGAAGCAAAAACCCTAAAAATCTCGCATAAATCTATTGGTAAGTAAATAAAAAAAAATAAAAGTTCGTCGAACTAGGGTTTGTAAGGAGTGTGTAAGACTACCATCTGTCGAATTTAAGTTCAAATCATGAATTAACCACTTTTGAAGCAAAAACCCTAAAAAACTCTAATAAATCTATGGGTAAGTGAATTAAAAATAAAGTTCTTGGAACTAGGGTTTGAGAGGAGTGTGTACGACAAATATAAGGCGAATTTAAGTTAAAATTAGGAATTAACTACTATTGAAACAAAATCCCTAAAAAACTCGCATAAATCTATTGCTAAGTGAATAAAAAATAGAAGCTCGTCGAACAAGGGTTTGTAAGGAGTATGTAGGACTAGCATCGGTCAAATTTAAGTTCAAATAATGAATTAACCACTTTTGAAGCAAAAATCCTAAAAATCTCGCATAAATCTATTGGTAAGTGAATAAAAAATAAAAGTTCGTCGAACTAGGGTTTGTAAGGAGTGTGTAGGACTACCATCGGTCGAATTTAAGTTCAAATCATGAATTAACCACTTTTGAAGAAAAAACCCTGAAAAACTCGTAAAAATCTATTGGTAAATGAATAAAAAATAAAAGCTCGTCGAACTAGGGTTTGTGAGGAGTGTGTAGGACGAACATCGGTCGAATTTAAATTTAAATCATGAATTAACCACTTTTGAAGCAAAAACCGTAAAAAAGTCACTTAAATCTATGGGTGAGTAAATAAAAAAGAAAAGTTTGTCGAAATAGGGTTTGTAAGGAGTGTGT
The DNA here is from genome assembly GCA_037832605.1 of Cyclanthera cordifolia. Classification (NCBI taxonomy): domain Eukaryota; kingdom Viridiplantae; phylum Streptophyta; class Magnoliopsida; order Cucurbitales; family Cucurbitaceae; genus Cyclanthera; species Cyclanthera cordifolia. The sequence goes on along the minus strand of JBBMEG010080522.1, from coordinate 468 downwards.
AGGACTACCATCGGTCGAATTTAAGTTCAAATCATGAATTAACCACTTTTGAAGAAAAAACCCTGAAAAACTCGTAAAAATCTATTGGTAAATGAATAAAAAATAAAAGCTCGTCGAACTAGGGTTTGTGAGGAGTGTGTAGGACGAACATCGGTCGAATTTAAATTTAAATCATGAATTAACCACTTTTGAAGCAAAAACCCTAAAAAAGTCACTTAAATCTATGGGTAAGTGAATAAAAAAGAAAAGTTTGTCGAAAAAGGGTTTAAGAGGACTGTGTGGGACAAATATCTGAATAATTTAAGTTCAAATCATGAATTAACCACTTTTGAAGCAAAAACCCTAAAAAACTCGCATAAATCTATTTCGTAAGTGAATAAAAAATAAAAAATCGTCGAACTAGGGTTTGTAAGGAGTGTGTAGGACTACCATCGGTCGAATTTAAGTTCAAATCATGAATTAACCACT
>JBBMEG010080521.1:0-11399 GCA_037832605.1 Cyclanthera cordifolia | reverse complement strand
AATTGCGTTGGAATCCTTGTTTCGAGCACTACACTATAGACATCTTGAAACATCAAAATTATTAGTAATTAAGATCATGTTTGTTATAATCAAAATATAAATTAATTAACATTAATTAATTTGGGATTAAGGGCAAAAAGGCAACAAAATCTTTGATTTTCTCAATATCTTTTAATATTGAATATTCAAAAATATTGTATTTTTTTAATTTAAATATTCATTCCTCTACTATAAATATGAAGTATGAAAGATCTTCGTCCTCATCTCGCCAAGGTAGAATTTTATAATTACACCCACTCTTCTTTTCTAGAACTCTTAACTGTAGCCTTGTTCTCTCATTGATAATTTCTGTAAGTCTTTTTGAATTTTTGGTTTCAACATTGCATTTATTAATTTGTTAGTATTATTCAAATCGAATCTTTTTTCCCTTTATTTACCCTATTGACTCCAAAGTTAAAAAAAAAAAGCTAATTATGATTTAATCAATCTATGTGAGATCCATATTAAAATACTTATTACTTGTTGCAACTGCGACTCTGAATGCATGTAGCATTGCATATTATTGAGTAATTCATTGAAATTACTTAGAATTTATTAAACTGTATTGTATGAGTTCGCATCATGTTTTGGAGTCGTTGCCGGGGATTGTTTAAAATTACAATGATTAATATTAACTTTGGAGTAGTTTTCATTGTTTGAAAGGCTAGTTGCTTTGCATTGTGAAAAATTGCAGGAGTAATAGGTACATGAACAACGAGTTTTTATTAGATCCTGAACTTGTAAGGACCCAACCCAAACTTTGAGTCTAAACCTAGGTCTTTTACCCTAATGCATGAGTTTTCAACACTAGATGACTTGGGCATGTCCTTAAAACAGGACTTTCAAATAAAAGATTTAACTGTCATTAAGTTTCAAAATCTCTAAAAATAGATTATGGGTACCCATGTAAAAATCCAAAACAAAACACCGTTTAAATACCAAAAGAATATACATGCCCTGAAATAGGCTGAAGGAACATGAGGAAACTAAATAGCAAAGAGTGCAGCGGTGCCCATGGTCAAATCCAGCTCGATCATCCACCCCGGTACAGACCTGTTATACTTGTGGAATTCCACAGTGGAAATGCTGAGTTCGCGAAAACTCAGTAAGGATCCCCAACTCAAGATCAGACATGAATATAATCAAATAAGATATTATCAGTAACAACTAGCGCAACAGTTTCAAAAATATACCTCAAACGAAGGGTTCATAGACCCAAACTTCAGTAAAACTTACATAATATACAAGGTCCCTTATGGGACGGCGGTGTCAATGCACGCACTAAATCGTGTCTTGTCCCCTATGGGACGGTGGTGTCAATGCACTCACCAAAATCGTGTCTAGTCCCCTATGGGACGGTGGTGTCAATGCACGCACCAAAATCGTGTCTTGTCCCCTATGAGACGGCGGTGTCAATTCACACACCCTGGTCTGAGTCTTGTCCCCTATGGGACGGCGGTGTCAACGCACGCACCAAAATCAAGTCTTGTCCCCTATGGGACGACAATGTAGGCTAGTTCGCTATGGAACATCCCGGCCTATCACACACCTTATCTTATAACATCACCGAGCACATAACCAGATATAAACTATATGTTCAATTCTATCTCAAGAAAAACCACGTAAAGGCCAACCTTCAAAATATTACAACAACATCAAATAGGCAGCAAGTCATATGAGCATCATCAAATATCAATACACCATCACAATTTCATATAATCACATATACACATATAATTGCACTTTCAATTCAATCTCAGATAGCCAGTACCAACCCAAGCATCACAAAATTATACAGATATCAATCAATCAAGCAATCATCACATCAGACATCATAATTCAATACATTCATGTATTAACCACAGGATCTCGAGTTGAGGATATGTTTCCCTTACCTTAAGCGTTCCCACGAGCGAGCTTCTAAGCTCCAAATCAATGTTCATCGAAGGCTAGCACACGAACGGAGTCCTAGCAATTTAACGGGTCAAAACTAGCACCTTAGACTCTTGAAAATGGATTCAAAACGTCAAAATTAGCAAAGAGGACCTAACTTTAAAAAACGTATTTTTGGGACCCGGGCCCGGTCAACTCGGTTGACCAGTCAAAGATGGTCAAACAGGTCAAGGGTGGGTCAAGGGTTCATACTTTACAAGAACATGGCTTAAGTCAAATTTACAAGGTTAAATAAACACTAAATTTCAATGAGTCAAGGAATCAACACTTTACAATTTTAACAAAGATGAGTTCAACTTAGTTGACTGAGTCAACTCAGCCAACTTCTTCTCCTACATTCCAACAATGGAGTTTATAACAAGATTCTAAGTTTTAACAATGAGTTTACTCATTACAACACCATACTTAACTTCAAAGGAACAAATAGATTTGTTAATGGACACCAACATTTTTCTTATTAATCAAAAGATTAGCTACAACAACCAAAGGTAACAAAAAATACAACAAAATCAACAAGGAGCCTCACCAACGAGTTAGAAATCGGTGAGAACGGTGGATCTCGGCGTCGGCTTCCGACGAGCTAAGTCATTCACGATGGCCTACACATGTGACCGAATCGATGGTGTTCATGGGTGGTGATGACTTGAAATTTCGGCCATGAAAGAGCTTGGTCTTGGATGAGAGCTTGAAGAAGATGAATAGTGGCTGGTGGGATTTTCTATGTTAGAGAGAGAAAGTGATATAACTTGATAGATTAGTTTAAACGTTGAAAATGGGTTGTTTGTTTTGAGTGGTTATGGAAAGCAAGATTTGGCACAATGGGTGTTTGGAATGAGTGTAGGCTTAAACCCCTTTGGAATTTCTCATAAACGTATTTATATAAACAAGCATTTAATCACTTATGTTTTAATTTGAGCCACTAAATAAGATCAATTAATATTTACTTAAAATCTTGTGGTGCTTATTCAATTAATTATTATAAGAAAAATAAATTATTCTTCATTTTAATTAATAATAAAAAAAAGATTGTAAAATCATTTGGCTAAGGATTAAATCAAATTTTAGCTAATAGAAATTTTCGGGTTGTTACAAATCTAGATCGAATGTTGCATAAAAGAAGAAGAATGTAGAAAACAAGGATGAATCAATCGATAACAACGTTTTACCAAATTATCAGTAGAATCAAAACGAACCTCGTGAAAATGCCACTGCCCCTAACGACGTAGCGAATGCTAAACACATTAATCAACTAACTAATCATGTTCAAGTTCAGGACGATAGAAATAGAGCAATTCGAGCATACACTAACCCGATGATGGATTAGTTTAGTCCTGGAATAGTCAGACCACCCATAAGGGCTAGGTCATTTGAGCTAAAACCTGTTATGCTCTAAATACTTTAGACCATTGGCCAGTTCCATGGTCTGTCAACTTAAGACCTTCACCTGCATTTGCGATCATTCTTAGGAGTTAGTCATTCTTTTATGATTCTATAGATCATTTAGAAGAAAAGGTTTGGTTAACAATGTTTCCATATTCTCTTAGGGACTATGCCAAGACTTGGCTAGATACACTGCCTCTTAGGTCTATAGACTCATGAAATACCTTAGTATAGAGATTCCTACTTAAGTTCATTCCACCCCTAAGAAATTTAGAGGTTAGAAATGAAATAGCTAGTTTTAGGTAGTACGAAGATGAGTCTATGAGTGAGTTTTGAGAGCGATGTAAGGAGTTATTAAGAATACGTCCTCACCATGGTTTTTCTTATTTTATTCAAATAGAACAGTTTTACAATGAGGTTAGAGCAAGCGAGTAAGCTGATGCTCGATGCATCAGCTAGTGGATCCCTTTTAGATAAGCCCAAGGTTATTGCTATGTACACATGGACAAGTATATTGGACATATAAGTCGATCTAGTTCAAAGTGAATAACCTAAACCTGTCTATTATATATGAACTAAGGATGGGCGCCTAGTCTTGGTGACACTATTGGTACAACCCGCTTTGCATTGGTTGTAGAAACCTGATTCTGGTTTGTAAAGACTCGACCCAAACTATGAGTCTACACTTAGGCCTTGACCCTAATGCATAAAATCCAACGACTCTCAATTTATAGGCATGTCTTATAAAACAAATACTTTAATAAATAAAGTAAACCACGTTCGAGTTTGTAACATCAGTAACACCCTACTGCCATTACAAGCATTTCACAGTTCATCCATATTAGCCTCATAGTTTGTTAGAGACAACGAGCATTCACAAACCTCGACATTGATATGATATTGTCCACTTTGGGAATCACCCCTCATGGTTTTGTTTTTGGTCAACACCCAAAAGGCCTCATATCAATGGAGGAGTTGTCCCTCCCTTATATACTCAAGCTCTTTCCCCTAACTTAGCGATATGTGACTTTGTTTGCCATGCAATATACCAACAATCCTCCCCTCGAACAAAGTACCACCTTGAACCCGGTCCTCTTTGTTCTAGATTAGGAGTTCTAGCATGCAATATTGCAACATAGTTTTTAATATAAATCCCTAACCCACATTTCATACGTATTCAATGTACTAGTAATTTGAAAACAATAGAAAGAGGAATTTATAGATCTCTCCTATTGTTCCTTTCTCATGGCTCATTATAATCTTTTACATTAAATTAATTAACATACTACCACAAATTATAATCAAAATTCATTCTTGAACACAAGAATTCCCAACATTCACACATCATTTCACATATTCACTTGCATCTTCCTGTATTCACTTATATCCACCCATATTCACACCTAAAGTCATACTTTTTGTTATAGGCAAATATATTATAGAATACCTAGACAAGGCCAAAACCCCTCGAAAGTAAACCCTTTCACCCTTGACCCCCAAGGGTCGGCCAAGACAATCGCCCCCCCAGCGATCGACCAATGAAGGCCTTGATCTCTTCGAAGGTCGGTTAAGGATGACATTACCCACATAAGGGACGAGTTGTAGAGGTGAGGACTCGCAAGGGTTGGCCGAGTCTAAAATCGATCCTTAAGGGGGTTGGTCAAATGGACGAAATCTAAGAGGGTTGGCCATGAAGGTTAAAACTCTCTAGTGGACGAGTCAACCGAGCCAAGTAACGTTTGGGATCGTTACACCTATTAGGAGAGAAGTCTTAGAGTTACATCGATAAGGCCTACACTCCTAAGAGATTGGTCGTGGGGGTGAAAACAAGCAAGAGTTGATCGAGTCCAAGTAACATCTCCAATCGCACCTCTAAGGCGTAACGGCCTAGAGCTATACCAAGAAAGCCTACATGATAAGCTCCAACGTTGATTTTTTTTTTACAAAGCTAGAGGTTCTCCTAGGATCATTGTAAAAACTCACAAATATGGAAAAACTAAACACTTGATTCCAACCAAGAGTTAAGTTAGAATGATGGAAACTCTTAGATCACACTTAGAACCTATGAAGGCCACTCTTAGATCCTAAGACAACTCACTCCAGAATTAGTTTGATCAAGACTAATCCAATAAATTGATTTTACATTCAAACCTAAAAGAAGATTTGAAAAAAAAATAGTCTACCAAATGGGTTCAAGAAAAGTCAAATTTTGATATCAATATTATGTCCAAAATGTGGTATTACATGGCCTTTTTAAGGCCAAAATTTTGTGCATGGCTTGGAATACAAAAGATCAAAAAGCTCTTAAATGCACTTTGTGGAAAATAAGACTTATGAAGCAAAAAGTCAATTGTACATCAATTGGGAGGCTTAAATACTAGAAAAAAGGTTTATGTGCTTTATATACACCTAAAAAAATCATCTAAAAGGTCTTTAGCAATTATGAGCATGTTTGACAAAAATTTAAACTTAAAAAGTACCAAAATAAGAAATCTAGAAAAACTATTATTTAAAATTCTGCATTGTAATTAAAAATCTCTAAAATCTTCTTGTTATTGCTACTTAATCCTTCATGAGAATACAATAAGTAGTTGGTTGGATTCGTATCACTACACCCCCAGGTAACATGAAGGGTAAGACCCTTCTTAGGTCGACTAAGCCTAAGTAACATCTAAGACAAGACAGTTACACCTCTCTGTTGTAAGAGTCAGAAGTTACATCGGTATTCATTCCAGGCTTAATGGCAGACCTTATAAACGATTGACCACTAAGCCATCATTAAGTGAGCTACAATGGATACAAGTCTGATTGCTATAAAAGAGTCAGAAGTTCTACCTTTCAATCCAAGCTGAACTACGCTAGCAACCCCTTATAAGTTGTTCTAAGTTCTAAAGCTCTCTCTAAAATATTCTCTAAACACTTTGCTGACATAGGCATTAGAGGCCTTGTGGCTCACACCATTCCATTGTGTCTATTTTCATTTTTTTATAGGCATCTCATTCTCAATAAACAAATCTTTAAAGTTGATCTCAGTTGACTATTTTTTGGTATTAACAGTTGGCACCATTTGTGGGGACAGGAATTGAAGGTTGCTCCCGAACACAATTAGAGAGAAGCAGCTAGCCATAGAGCAACTCTCAAAAGTTCTACACCCAGCGTTCATCAAGGATCCTGAGTGCTTGCATAATAGGATCAGACTTGGGTATGAACTTGAACACGTGATCAACCACCACCGAAAGGAGCGGATGCCTAACAAAGTTGAACGTCAATCTTGGTTAGCTCAATTACATCTCATTCAAGACTAACTGGGAGACATGAAAAAAGTAAAAGACCAAGACAGACTCGACCTGGATAATCTAGTCAATCAGGTTGATCCTTCTTTCACTAAAAAAATTATAGAGTTGACGATAAAATCCTATGACGGGTCCAAAGATCATGTGGAACACTTATATACGTTTCAGCCATGGAGTCCGAGATGCAATCAAGTACCAAGAGTTCTCATTTACGCTCAAAGGATCATGAAGGAAATGGTTCACGCAGCTGAAGCAAAAACCGATCTTGTTATTTCTAGAGCTAGCCTAAGCCTTCGTCACCCAATTCTTTAGAGGACGGTACCAAAAGAAGTCGATCACCTATCTACTAAATATAAAGCAAAAGAGCCATTAGACCTTGCAGGAGTACATATCATGCTTAGACATTGAGGCGTAGCAAGTTGAAGGTTACACGACAGTATGACTCTGCAAAAGTGATGGTGGACTTAAAGATAAAAAATTCCTAGGGTTCTTTGGAAAGAAAGTCTCACTTACATATGTGGAGCTAATTACTCAGGCAGAAAAATACATGAGTGCCCGAGAGCTAGTCAATTCTCAAGGGAACACTAAAGGAAAGCGTTTAGTTTCAGAACGTGAACATGCGACTAGTCAACGTGAATCCAACCAAAAGGAATCATACAAGTGCAAGATGGAGGAACGTCCAAAACATAAGAAGAAATCAGGCAAGAAAGGGGTACCTACCATTTGGTTCGAGAAGTACACCCTAACATTGGTGCGAGTAGTGCAAGTCTTGATGGAGATCTACGACAAAGAGGCGTTGAAAAGGCTAAACCAGATCAAGATAGGAACGAATTTAACAAGCAATATAAGGGCAAATATTGCCTATTTCACAGAGATCATGGTCTTGAGACCTCAGATTGCTATGATATGAAGGAGTTTATAGAGTCCGTCATTCACAGAGTATGCCTAAAAAGAGTACATTAAAGAATAATATAAAGCGTTTGAGTTCCCTAACGAGAAAATGGGAGGAGAAAATTCACCACCACCTCAAAAGATCCGAACCATCCTTTTAGGACATGTAGAAGGTGGATCTAACATGAGCTGGAATGACACAATAAGACAACCCGAGGGATGCCCAAAGCAGAAAAAGATTTCAACAGTATCCAGCAGATGAAGTTCCCTACTCCTATGGGGGTAGGCCAAATTCGAGGAGAACAATCAGCTTCCAGGGAGTGTTACCACACAACCTTACGAGGAGTGGTAGAAGTAATGAAGGTAAAAGCTATAAAAGAGGAGTTGGTCAAAAGTAAGGTTGTCTCAAAGATATCACTTGAGGAAAGTCAGCCCTCAGAAATATATTTGAACATCCCATCCAGAGAAGCTAAACGTGGCAGGGAGAACCTGTAGAGGAATTAAAGGTTGTACCCTTGTTGAGCAAAACCCAAGTGGTTAGCATTAGTATCGACCTAGATCCAAAGAAAAGAGAAACTCTTAAAACGTTTTTAAGAAAAAAAAAATGTAGACATCTTTGCTTGGTCACTCAACAATATATTATGGGCTGACAAAGGTTATGATCCACCAACTCAACGTCGAACGAGATCATAAGCTAGTGTTTTACTGATTGTAATGTCTAGAAAAAAAAAACTCAAAATTTGTTAGTATAAAGTTCAACTTAATGCCATTAGTATTTATCATGTAGCTTTCAATGTTGTATGATGCACTGATTCTCTTTAAGACTTTAAAACATGGAGACGTCTTGATTGGTTGATTTATGTAGAACAACTAAAATTCTAAAACTCAAAGAATGTTGTAGGTTTTACAGTTAAATTTATTTCGTCTTGGCATCTAATAAGAAGGCTGCAAATTCTCTAACATATCATTCTAAACATTTACCACTTATTGGAATCAAAGTCAGCCATGACATTATTATGCACCCCCTTCAACATTGTCACGTGACAAACTATTGGCATTAAATAGCTTCTCTAAGTGAAGGACATCATTTCGGTAATTTCAGGATGCACTTTCCCCACTCATATGCTCAATTGGAAATTTTTAGAAAGTCAACCCAATATAGAATAGCTTTAAGTGAAGCATGATTAACTCTAGAGTTCGTATGATTGAATCACTGAAAAGTAAGGTGCACCTTCCTTTTTAGTGATCAATCGTAGAAACTTCAAAGTTAAGCATCTTTCATTTTAGAGTTTTTCGATTGGACCATCGAAAAATAAGGTGCACCTTTCTTTTCAATGGATCAATCATAAGAACTCCAAAATTAAGCATTCTTAGCTCTAATAATTATCTCTCTTAATAGTTGTATTACTTCTTTAGGCTTGATTTCAAATGTTTTAAGTCACCCGCATGAGTCACCAAAATGTTAGTTCTTCACAACATGAATTCCATATACTTTTTCGCTAATTAGGATAAGTTTTCCTTTTTAATGGCTTAGATAGACCCTTGTTCACCTACATAATAACACACATGTTCATCAAGAACTCCTAAGAAGGTATCTCTTTAACATACGAGTAAACTTCACACCTTATAAGAGAACCTCATAGTTGTTTAGGAGTTTTTGTACCACTGAGCACTTCGAACCACTTTACAAGTGTGGTTGTTTTCCTTTTAAAATGAGTAGCATTCCCATGGTTTTTACTCCTCCAAGCATCCTTTTTTGGATGCCATTTGACTGGTACTTCCTGAATTTTCGATCGAATCTACATTTTTCTCTTGTTCTAAACGCATGGTCTTTCCATTAGTCACAATCGACAGCTCAGCAAAATCATAAGAAGCCTCCCGAACAATTACTTGTCGTCTACCATGCCCATTAAATTTTGGGTTATAGTTTTCTATGTTCGTGTCACTTGAATTGTTTACTTTACTTTTTTATTTTTATGATAAATCTCTTCCATGTGTTTTCTTCTATAGTAATTCCTAATTTCATGGAGTATTCTCATAAAGTGACATTTCTTGTGGTGAAAAAAGCTCGTGCCCTGCTGTCGCATCCACTAGTTGGTCTATGCGAGACAAGGGGAAACTGCCTTTAGGACATGCCTTGTTGAGATCGGTGAAGTTAATTCATGTCCTCCACTTTCCATTTGGCTTTTTTACCAAGACAACGTTGGACAGCCATTCGGGGTAATGTACCTCCCAAATGAACTTTGTCTTTAGCAGGTCATCTACTTGTTGTGCAATAACCTCATTGCGCTCATGATTGAACACCATACGCTTTTGGCGTATCGGTTTGTGGTCCCGATCAACATTAAGCCGATGGACTATGACATTTGGGTCTACCCCTTGCATGTCATCGGTAGACTAGGAAAACACGTCCGTATTTCTTCGTAGGAATTCTATAAGTCTGGTACGTTGCTCCTGACTTATGCCGATCCCAATGTTGACAGTTTGCATCTCACTTAGCAAGGGTATGGTTTCCAATTTCTTAGCAGGTTCTCCTCTGCCTCGCTCAACTCCTCTTGAGGTGGGGCCGAGGTCCATCCCTGAGGATTGACCCTAAACAGGTGTTGTCTTCTGGACAGCCTCTCCTGGACTTGGCTCATCTTCGACAGACTTCACTTTTGTGACCGTTTCCATCTCCTAGGGGGCCGTGTGATAACACTCATTTACAAACAATTGTTCCCCTTCAGCCGGTCCTCCAACGACAGTTATGACTTCCGGCGGTGGAGGTGACTTTTTACCTCCCCTTTGCTTGTTAGGGGACTGTGACTGCGTCCAGGGTGACTTCCCAGTCCTAGACCCGATCCTTTGATGGACTGAACTTTCCTCCCTTCGATCATTACCGCCTAGTCGAAGTCATTCGACCAGGCCTTTTTCTTGGTAGGCTGCCGTTGTGCCGCCTCCTGCTGCGCTTGTTGGTTCCTAGCATCAACAGCCCGAGTCGGAGGTGGTTGCCGGAGCAACTCCACCAAGCGACTCAAACTCTCCACCATTCCTTGCACTCGTTCCTCCAAAGCAGTGAACTTTGGATCGGTACGCTCTGGTTCTTGCCCAGCTATCGCACCCTTAGGATCCGAGAGGTTTTTGACATGAACAACGTCATGTCCTCTGGAGACAATCCTCCTCGAAGCGTGCTCGACGTCTGATTCTTTATCGACACCGTGGTGGTGGCCGTTTTCAACATTCGACATTTTTCGCAGGAAAATGGTTTAGATTTTAGCATTTTTAGGTAGAACACTCTTGTCCCCACAGACGGCGCCAACTGTTGATGCCGAAAATGGTCAACGGATATCTATGAATTTGTTTAGCTTAGGACGAAAAAGCCTGCAAAAAAGATGAAATTAGGACATACTGGTGTGGTGTGAGCCACATGACCTCTGATGCCTAAGTCACAAACAGATTTAGGGAGAGTAAATTGGAACTTTAGGAATAGCTTAATAGTACTTAGCTTACGATTCCCTCCCTTGGACGGGAAAATGACATGACTTTTATAGCAGCTGGTCTCGTAACCGCTGCGGCTCACTTATGGCGATATAATGGCCAGCCGTTAGAAACGTCTGTCATTAAGCCGGATATGAATACCAGCGTAACTCCTGACAGTTACTCTTCGGAGGTGTACCGGCCTTGACTCTCGAGTTACTGGGACTCGGTCAACCTTGGCAGGTCCTGACCTCCACGGCCAACCCTTTAGGGGTGCAGCCTTCTCGTTGTAGCACTAGGACGCCATGGCTGTGCAGCGTCCCTTAGCGCTACTTTGGACTTGGTCGACTTATCCACAGGAAAGTCCTAACCTCCACGACCAACCCA
>JBBMEG010080520.1:0-11403 GCA_037832605.1 Cyclanthera cordifolia | reverse complement strand
CTGATGGTTTTCTTCCACTCCATGCTTCTTCTGGGGTCATGTCTCTTACAATGAGTGTAGGAGATCTGTTAAGAACAAAATTCAACCATTGCACAGCATCTGGCTAGAAAACTCTTGGTACCTTTTTCTCTAATAAAGCTGCTCTCACCATGTTCATGATTGTACGATTTTTGCGTTCAGCAACACCATTCTGCTGGGGTGTGAAGGTTGTGGTCAGCTGTTGTTTAATTCCATGCTGTCTACAGAATTCCTTGAACTCATTTGAGTTGTATTCTCCTCCTCTATCTGTTCTTAGACATTTGATGAACAATCCAGTTTGCTTTTCCACAAATGCTTTGAATGTCTTGAACTGATGAAATGCTTCTGATTTTTCTAGCAAAAAATATATCCATGTTTTTCTCGAGAAATCGTCAATAAAGCTTATCAAGTACCTTATTTGACTGTTTGATGGTGGATTGATCGGACCACAGAGATTAGAGTGAATAAGCTGCAATCTTTCAGTGGCTCTCCACTTGCTCTGCTTCGGAAATGGAACACGAAGGTGTTTCCCTTTGACACATGCCTCACAGGTGGTTTTCACATCTCCAATTTCAGGTAATCCCAAAACCATCTCTTTACTGCATAATGTGTGAAGGCCCTTGTAGCTGAGATGCCCATATCGATGGTGCCACAGTTCTGTCTTGTCTGAGATATCAACCTGCAAGCATTTCTCCTCCTTTGTTTTGTCATTTGATTCACCTAGCAAGATAAACATTCTATTAGCAGTCATAACATATTATGTTATCTTTCCTCTCGAGGGATGAAAGATGATGCATGTGTTCCGATCTCCTTCTTTGAATATCATGACATGACTCAACTAACTCCACTACTGACATAAAAATAGGAAATAGGAATTGACTTGTTCTAACCCTGAAGAATAGGTCTTTATTGAAATAAACTAAAAAACTAACTCAACAAAAATTTCATGTTTTAATTTTTTTTTCATCATTTTTATGATATGTTTTTATTTTTTTTGATTATTACTATCTTTTTATATTCATTCACTTAATATCATGTTTTATAAGGTAGGTTTGGTAATTTGTTTTATAATTTTTATTTATATTTTTATCTATATAATATCTTTAATTTTAAACTAATTAATTCAAAAATCCTTCCCATGTGCATAATATCATATTCTACAAATATATTTTGTTTTTTTTACCGATAAATATTTTTTGTTGTTCCGAATTATAAATTTATGATTTTAGTTGTAAATTAATAAAAAAAATCCTTGTTTTATTTGAATTGTTATTTAATTTCCATTATCCAAATCAAATGTTTTAATTATATTTGTCGATGGCGAAAAATGGTCAACGGATATCCACAGTAAGAATTTGTTTAACTGAGGACGAAAAGGCCGGCAAAAAAGCAAAAATTATGACACACCGGTGTGGTGTGAGCCACACGACCTCCAATGCCTAAGTCAGTAGGAGATTTTAGGAGGATAATTTAAAACTCTAAGAATGGCGCAAGAATACTTAGCTTAAGATCTGTCTCCTGGACGGGAGAATGACTTGGCTCTTATAGCAGTCGGTTTCGTAACCGATGCCGCTCACTTATGACAGTATAATGAACAGTCGTTAAAAACGTCTGTCATTAAGCCGGGTATGAATACCGACGTAACTCCTGACCGTTACCCTTTGGAGGTGTAACGGTATTGACTCTAGAGTTACTTGGACTCGGTCGACTCTTCAAACAGTCCTGACCTCCACGACCAACCCACTCGGGCTGACCTACTCGTTGTAACGGGCGACGCCACGTGGTGTAGCGCCTCCATACGTTACTTAGACTCGATCGACTCTTTTGAGAGTCCTGACCTCCATGTCCAACCCACTTGGACTGACCTACTCGTTGTAACCGGCGACGCAAAGGGGTGCAGCGCCTCCAAACGTTACTTGGACTCGGTAGACTCTTCGGAGAGTCCTAACCTCCACGGCCAACCCACCCGGATTGACCTAGTCCTTGTAACGGGTGACGCCATGAGGTGTCGCGCCTCCATACGTTACTTGGACTCGGTCAACTCTTCGAAGAATCCTGACCTCCACGACCAACCCACTCGGATTGACTTACTAGTTGTCGGACCCGAGAATGGTGAGACTGCAAGGGCCGACCCCTGGGGAGTCGAGGCCTTCCTTGGCCGACTCCCAGAGGAGCTGAACTTGCTTGGACGATCCCCGTGGGGTCGATAATGGCGTGACTGATCTCGGGGAGGGGTCAGGAAAAGACATGGCCAACCCCCGGGGGGTCGGCAAGAGCATGGCCGCGCCCAGGGATTCGACAGGGACTTGGCCGACCCCCGGGGGGTCGGCGTTAGCTTGTTTGACGTCGAGTGGGCCCTATCCTCTTTCGAGTCTTTCGAGATATTTTAGTTTACATCATTACCCCTACTCTTCATTTTTGGACTTACTTTGTTGTCGGAATTTGAAGAGTAGTTCGTTGTTAAGGATGTTCTCTTTTTTAGAGAATAATCATTTATAGTCATTTTTTTCAAAATTTTGCCCAAGTAGGCCAAAATTATGTGAGACCCGGATGTGTACGATTCAATTATGTGAGACTCGGGAGTGGCAAGTCCCTTCGGGATAGCCCAGAGTCACCTTCACCACTCAGTAAACATCCGACACTGTTAAGTTTCCTCGGGATTCCTGTGTTCTATTTCATTCTGCTCTCTGTTTCCATATTTATATATGCTATATGTTTAAATTGTGTTGATCCCGATTGGGAATCCTTACTGAGTTTCATAACTTACCCTGTTTATTTTTTGTGGATTCCACAGGTACGCATGGACTTTACCAGAATAGCTGATCGGAATGGCTGGGGAGACCATGGACTCGATTCCTGTGGTGTCGAGTTTAGAGCATTTCCCTTTTCATTGCATGTTTTATCTAAATGAGCTTGCTAAGAACTGGTTCGGTTGCGAGATGTTTTCAATAGTTTTCCTTGTTTAAAATTCTTAACAATCGAACATACCCGCTTTACATGTTTTGGATGATCTTTATGGATTATTAATTGAAGTATATATTACTCTGATTTCTGTTCTTTAAGAGTTATTTTAAATCATGCATTCAAATAGTCTAGGAGTGAGCCTAGTCTGGGTCGGGTCCTTACACTGAAAAAAAGAGCTGCCATGTTGAGACTATGTAGAGATGGAAAAACTCGTGAAGACACACACTACACATGCACACAGAGGATAAAATGTTCCATTAACAACCAAGACACATACACATGCACTCAAATACAAGAATGAAAGATAACACATACACACACAACACGTCCAAAATAGATTTGGGCTTAAACAACAACTAATGGGCCTTCTGTCAAACAAAAGTGTCTATGAGTAGAGTTTTCGTTTTTGTTTTTTTTTTTGAAATGAGAAATAGTTGTGTAGATAATGACCCCACCCAAACTATGGGTCTACACCTAGGTCGTTTACCCTAATGCATGGATTTTCAACACTTGGATGATGTGGGCATGTACATAAAACGAAATATTAAATAAATGAAATAAATTGCAATTAGTTTCAAAGGCTTTTAAAACCAGTTAAGGGTACCCAGGTAAAATGTCAAACTTAAAACATTCTTCAATTACCATAAACGCAACATGTGCCTTAAATAGTTAGGCAGAAGAACATAAGCAAAAACAAATATTTTAAGTGTGCAACAATGCTCATGGTCTTATCCAGCTCAATCATCCATTTTGGTACAAACCCGTTATACCTGTGGAATTCCACAGTGGAAATGATAAGTTCTAAAACCCAGTAAGGACCCCTAACTCAGGATCAGACATGAATATAGCTAAAACATGATATCAACAATAATAAAATAACATCATTCTCCATTATATATCAATCAAAGGATTCATAGACCCAAAATTCCATAAAACTATACTTATTAATCATTGTCTCTATGGGACGACGGTGTTAATACACTCACCATAAAACGAGTCTTGTCCCCTATGGAACGATAGTGAAAATACACGCAACATAGGTAGGTCTCTAATAAACAACATAGTAAATAATAGGTTCCCAATGGGACAGCGGCGTAGACTAGTCCCGTAAATAACATCTCGGCCTAACACACACCTAAACAGGTTAAAACAATTCGAAAGCATTAGCAAGACATCTCTTCATAATCAAATTCAACATACATCATCGCATATTCATATATATTAACATGTTCAATTCCATCTTAGATGGCCATGATCAAACCAATCATCAAACTATTCAGTCAAGCATTAATCAAAGCATCATATCGTGTGAACACAAACAAGTATCAATACCCCATCTTAAAGCACATAACCAGATGTAAATCTATCTATTCAGTTCTATTTCGAATAATCATGAATTAGTCAGTCACCAAATAATATGATAAACATCAAACAAGCAGCAATCACCATACATGACATCACATTTTAGTACATTCACGTTTTAAACCACATGATCTCGAGTTGATGATATGTTCTCTTACCTTAGTCGTTCACACGAGCGAGTTTCTAAGCTCAAAGTCAATGTCAGCAAAGGCTAGCACACAAAAATGCCCTAACAAATTAACCGGTCAAAACTAGCATCTTAGACTATCAAAAACGAATCAAGGATGTCGAAATTAGAAAATGGGACCTAACTTTGAAAAATGTGCTTTTCGGGACTCGTGACTCAGTCAACTCAGTGTATCGATCAAATCTGGTCAAAGAAAACATATTTTCTATCAAACTTAGCTTAGGTGGTCTTTTATATGGTCTAAAATCCATTTGGTAAAAATATATTTTGATGGTCAACACTTTCCAATTAGGTCAATAACCCTTAAATTTTAACATGTCACAAACACATGGCAACTACTTTTGGTCAAAACAAGCAACAACGGTCAACAAGCTTCTCTCCAACAATGGAGGTTTATAACCTCTAAAACCCCACAATGATGATTTTCTCATGGATCTGAACAATTAATAAATAAATATATAATTCCAAGAAAAGTCTCAGGGACCCCACCAACATAAAACATATTAATTTTAATATATTAAACCAATTTAATTCTTAAGAGGCTTCACTTGTCATCTTCTTCCTCTTAGATTTCTATCTCTTAAATTACAACTCTAAAATCTCCATTAATGGAGTTCTAAATAAATCACAAAGGCCATAACACACACGAGAACCAAGATTTTATTTAACTTATGGAAGCAACAATTACAAGTCTAAACAAGAAGTGTGTTTCAAATCCAACTTCATTATCCAACATGAATAACACAAAAAGAAGTTTAAAGGAAACAACAAGTTGCTCACAAGGTGGATTCCGACGAGATAAAATGATCGGCGGTAGAGCTGGACGGACCGACGGGTTCGGACCTCAACTAGCTTGCGTCGGCCTGCTCGGTTATCTGTGGCTCGCGACTAAAAGCGCGAGAGGCGGGTCAACATTGGCGGTTTTTACCCGCTTTACGCGCAAGAACGCGAAGGGAGAACCACGACAGCTGGGTCGACTCTTCAGCGGCGGTCTCCGATGGACGACGACCTCCAACGTGGCCTTGCACGTGCACGGGGACGGTTCAAAATATTTTCCAACATCCATGGAGGAGTTTGGTGTTGTTGAGTCAAAATCTTCAGGAGGGAGATGATGAATAGTGCGACTCCCCTAACCAAGGAAGGAGAGAAAGAAATCTAATTTTGATAGGGTTAGGTCAAATCAATGTGTAAGATAAAGGAGTTGTTTTGTTTCAAATGGTTATGGAAAGTGTGTATGCAAAGGTGGGTGTTTGGAATGGGGTTAAACCCAAAACTTGGACAATTTGTTTTAATCACTCACTTATACATACAATTTTATAATACTTCCACTTCAACAATCCAATTAACCTCAAAATAAGTTAGTAACTTATTTGAATAGCCAACCCTTTTCATTTAATAATTATTTGAATTTAGATAATTCATAATAACATCCTTAGTAATTTTCACCCTTAATAATTTAGAACAAAAGGAGCTTTTAAAATATCGAAACCTTGGAAAATTCAAATTTTAACCAAGTATAATTATTTTTAATAAAATAATTCATGGAATGTCTTTTTATTTTTTTACTTTAAATCCTTGTTTTTTTTTTTTACGAATTAGTTTGAAACTTTTATAAATCCCGTATTCCCCTCATCATCTATTTGGTAAATCTACGGGGATCAAAGGTGGATTTGGATAAAAAAAAAATTCAAATAAAAATCCGAAACTCCTTTTATCTTTAGTTATTTTTAATCTTTCCCCCTTTTATCTTTCTCCCACGTCCAACCGTTTCCTCCAAGATTTCGAGGTGCTCCGACCATCGATCGTTCCCCCTCCACGGTAGTCGAATCGAAGTGTTTCCATCAGTCGTTCTTCATCCACGGAAGTCAACCGTTTGAATAAAACTCACAGATTGGAATTTCCTCAATGAGTAGGTCGTCTCTTCGCTGAAGCCATCCATCTTGATTCTCGCCCCTCATTACCGATTGGAATATCTAAACCACCATCTGCTTCTCTCTCTCTCTCTCAATCATACCTTGTCCCTTGTTGCATTTTACGCCGTAAAGACTTACCCAAGATTTGTTACAGTAGCACTGAAGAAAGGGATTGCAAAATTCTTTCCCGAATAATGGATGTTACATAAGTCACAATTGCTTTTGTTGGATCGTGGGATGAACGAGACATCTACACAAATTACAAAACAACAATAGTTAGAGTATCTTTTGGTACAACAATCGGGGAACTTAACGATCTAATTTCATCAGCGATTAACATTGATGCAAATTCGATAATAACGGGCATGTTCCTATACAAAGACTTGGTTCCGTACAACAGATAAGAACTACGCTAGGGAAGGACATGTATGTACACCTTTTATAAAGAAGATTTTTGAGTAGTATGTACAACGAATGCTACATACTTGTAGATATTGCTCCTATACACACTGAGATGTACAACATAAACAATCTCAAAGGTCCGATTTTGTTATAAGTATGTCTTACATTCCCCAACAAAGTTGATTTGAAGAAAGTTCTTTGTAATCTAGCATTGAGTTGAAGTTTCCAATTTAGGACTCAAAAGTTGAAAAAGAAGCAGGTCAAAGCCCAATACATCCACGAGGCATGCAAATGAGAATTTAGCGCATCTACGTACAGAGGCAATGATATATGGGTTGTTAGGAAGTTTATTGAAAAACGCACTTGTCTAGTTGACATTGTTCAAACCGATCACCTTCAAGCTACCCCATCAGTGATAAGTGGATATGTGAACTCTTTAATTCAAACCATGACATGCACACTGGGGACTTAATGAAGTATGTTAGAAAAATTCATGGTGTAAACATTAGTTATTACAAAGCAATGAAATGCAAGAAGAAAACTCTATCAGCAATTAGGGGTTGACCAGAAGATTCATATGCACTACTTATGAATTTTTCTCTAAAATCATAGAGAGGAATCCATGTACACCCAAATTTACCCCCTTATTTTTATTTTTATATCGTCGTAGCTCATAGTGAAAAATAATGACTATGTAGGTCCATCAAGTACTATCCATGGTGTACATACCAGTGCATATTATGTATGCATGTGTGTGTTGGGGGGAGGTCTTGTCTATGCACACATTATTTGGGAGAATAATAACTGAAGTAAGACTATGATATGTAGGAGTAGGATTATAATATGTAGGAGTTATATCGTACATGATGTCGATGATGACGGTCGGTTCAAATTTTTCTTTATGAGTTTGGCAGCATCAATCCAAGGCTAGACATATTGTCTACCTACAATAAGCGTTGATGGTGCATTACTAAAAAAACAAATTTTTCGGCACTCTTATTATAACATGCACTTTTGACGAGAACCTCGGTATATGGTTGCATTTGCAGTCATTGATTATGAGAATGGTGAATCTTGGGAATGGCTTTTTAGGAAATTGAAATATGTTTTTGGAGATCACAAAGATTTGGTCATTGTGTTGAACCGCCACACAAGTATTGAGAATGCATTCAATAGGGTGTACAACGAAGCAAACCAAGTAATTTGCATATTCCACCTGATGTAGAATATTAAACCGGGGCACAACAGTGAAGCAATCACGACTACATCCTTCAATTGTGTTAAGACATACGCCTAAGAAGAGTGAGAGTATCACATTAGACACCTTGAAAACAAGTCCTTTAACATTAGATCTAGGTTAGAAGCTATTGGACTTCATCGGGGTGACCGTTGGCGTTCTCTCTGGATGTGAAACGACGTAAATTTAATTCTTCAACCAAAAAGTCGTGCCAATTATGTCTTCGACACTGGCACATGTATTTTTCGAGAGAGTACCAAAACAACGCTTTTCAGGTATATACGGATATGGAAGGGTATGTAGGAAATTATCTTTTTTACTTTTTTTTTAATGTAAATTTAATTCTTGGTAAATTCTGATTTAGAATATATTTTCAAATCTTCATTCACAAAAACCGAATAGTAAGTAAGATTTATTAGTTTTTTTAAAAAATATGGTAGGAGGAATTAGTGAAACAAATAAAAAATTAAAATCTAATCTCTTAATAAAATTTTTTTTAAAAATAACTATTTTCCTAATTAACCCTTTTCAAATCAACTATGACAGGCCTGTAGAAAAATAATGGCATATTAGAGTCAAATGTACTATTTTGTGTGTGCAAGAAGTGAAGAATTGAAGATTAAGATGAAAAATTAAAAAAATAACGTCCGACCTGCCGGATTCGAACCAGCGACCTAAGGATGGCTATTTGGAGAATTCCAACTACAGTCCTCCGCTCTACCAACTGAGCTAAGGTCGGTTGTTGACCATCAATTGCATTTTTATTTGAACACAATAGAAATTAAATTTTATTTCTTAGTTTATTTTAAGAAATATTTAAACGTTAAAATGTCAACCTTCTCTTTTCTAACAATTTTGTAGTAGCTCAAATGGCATATCTTCCCTATTTTTTCTTTTTTAAAATAAAATATTCATTTGAGTTAATTACAATAACAAAAAGAGTAAATCAAGTAAAGCATGATATAATATATGAAATAATAAATAAAAAGTTTTGAATTTAAAATATTCCATCATAAAATACTGTTAAATTAAAAAGAAAAAAAACAAGAATAAATAGATATTGATTTTTTGTTTCTATAAATGTATTATCTTTTTTAGGCCTAACTTTTTCTTTTTTGCGTTAACAATAATTGAATTTAGAATTCAAATTCATGATTTTTTAGTATTTGTGTAAACATGCATGTCACTCTACTACAACTGTTTTTTTTTTTTAATTTATTATTATTTTATTTTATATTGTTCTAGAACTAATTAGTTTTATCTTTTCAAACATTATTAATTACAGAAATAAAAATGATTAAAATAAAAATCAAACAACATGATGAAGTTAAATAATATCAGGAACTTTAATATGCTAAGGTGGAACAAGTTTGAAACATACTACATTATTAAATTGTTGATCCAAGTAAAAAAAAAAAAAAAAAAAAAACCGAGAATGCACCCAAGAAATCGATTCTCATAGATGTTCGACCAACCTAACTCAAAGAAACAATTAACTCAATCCAATCTTTATAATTTAGATAGTTTGAATTAACTGTTTGTTTGTTTTTTTGTTTTTTTGTTTTTTGTTTTTTGTTTTTTTTTTACATATTTTTTTTTTGTAATAGTAGCTAGCTACATATTGGTTATTAAGAGAGGAAATTAGTTTGTGCTAAATTATGTTGTTACGATCTAAAAATATCTTATGTTATCTATTTTAAATTGCGGTACCTTTTTAAGTCATTGTTATATTCAATCATAATTTAAATTTTCATTAGTTAAGTTCATAATATTTTAAGATAAAATATTTTTTTTGATATTTTTTTTGAATTTTCATTAGTTAAGTTCATAATATTTTAAGATAAAATTTTTTTTTTGATATTTTATTTTTAATCTTGATATTCTTGTATATATTAAGGGTATGTTTGAGCTCTATTTTCAAAATATGTGATTTGGTTATTTTTATTTTTAAAATGGATGAATGTTGTACTTTAAAAAAAATGAACGGGATGATGAAAATGCAGAAATTCATAAATTGTTTGAATTTGATAGAGTGGCTATATTTCTTAATTAATTAAGACAAAATTTTCTTCCTCACAAATCATACATAATTCTCTCAAAATGAAATTAATTAATTTTTTTTTATTTGAGATTCTCACATTAAAACCATTCAAACAATATCTATTCTTAGTCTATAATTATATCAATGTACAAGTATAATAAAAAAAATTCACTTATTAAAAAAAAACAATTTATTTTTATTATATTCAAAATTAATTAAAAGTTTAATAAAAAAAAAAATACATTGTTAAAATTTTGTAATTTTTTAAAATCTAAATCAAATTTATAAAAAAAAAGAAAAAAAAAAGTTACCTAACTCCCTTTATAAGTAACTTGTTCCTCAAACGATTTATCATAATTCATATTATAATAACATGCATCTTAAACACAATTATAACTAAAGTTATAATAATATGCATTTCAAACTTCGTCTATGATAATTTACTGTTTAAAATAATCCTCCCGTCTATAATAACATAGTCGATGCATGCATCAAACACATCCTATAAAATTAGTCCTAGGATAAACTCGAAGTTATTTTTTCTCTGTCAAAGTAAGTTTAAGAATATCATTATTTTTAATGTAAATGTGTTTCTAAAATTTATAGAAAAAAAAGTATTTATATCCAGAAATATTAACAAAAAGAAAAAACTGTTAAATATAATTTTAAACTTTTACTTTAGAAAAATTTGTGGTAGGTAACGAATCCTATCTTTTCTACTTTCATTAATTGAAATATTTAAAATTTCATTATCTTCAATAAGATAGGTTAAAAAAAAAAAAAAAAAAAAATCCTCAATTAGATTCTCTTGATTGTTTTTGGTCAAATTAATTATTTATTTTCTATCATAAAACTTCATTTGATTAAAGTCATCAATTAGTGGGCTTAAATGTCAAAGTAAAAAAAAAATATATCACAAAATTAAGTTATAAGATTAAAAACTCTTATGTGCTTACTAGGCAAGAGGGACATAAGAAGTATGTCCTTTTTCAATTTGTGTTTTCTGTGAGCCATTGAATGAAAGGTTGGTGAATCCATTGGAAGCTCCCAGACATATAAAGGTCCAGCTTCTCCTCCCTACGGTCGCCTATTGATCTAGTATTCCCGAACATTTGGCGATCTCAGATGTGTCGATATCGATGGTGACTCATTATTTCGATGAATTATTTCTTCGGACAGAAAAAGATTAGGTAAACACTTACCGAAATCTCACTTATAAGATTCACTGGTGGAAAACACAAATTTTTCCGAAGAATTTGCAAAACAAAATCCTATGAAG
>JBBMEG010080519.1:0-11406 GCA_037832605.1 Cyclanthera cordifolia | reverse complement strand
GCGTGTGTAAAACATTATCTGAAATTAAAGTACCTGAAGGATATTCATCCAACATAAGTAAAACAGTGTCGATTAGTTATATGAAACTTTACAGGTTAAAATCGCACGACCATCATGTTTTGATGCAACAACTACTACCTATAGAAATTTGTGGTATTTTGCCTAAACATGTTTGATACGGTATCATTTGTCTATGATTTTTCTTTAATGTTATATGTACTAAGTCGATAGATTCAACTAAGTTGAAAGGATTGCAAGATGATGTAGTGGTCACTATATGTCTTTCGGAGAAGTTTTTTTCACCATCATTTTTCACAATAATGGTTCACCTTGTGGTTCATCTTGTAAGAGAGCTAGAATTTTGTGGACCAGTTTATTTGGGGTGGATGTATCCTTTTGAAAGATATATGAAGATTTTGAAAGGTTATGTTCGTAATAGAAATTGACCGGAGGGATGCACTGGAGAAAATTATATAGTAGAAAAGTCGATAGATTTTTGCTCTGAATTCTTACAAGGAGTTGAATCTATTGGATTGCGATCATCAAATAATGCAGACGCAAATAAGATTGATCAGTCGTTAACTTCTGCCAATTATAAAACACCAACTAAGGATATGATTGATCAAACTCATGTGTATGTACTACATTACTTAGACGTTGTGCTTCTATTTGTAGATTAATGCATGTAGATGTTGTCTAAATTGAATTATAGTAGGTCTAAAAATAAAAAATGACTTCAAGAAGAACATAATCGTAAATTCAATACTTAGTTGCGTGATCGTGTTGGGCTCGCTTTAATGGTTCGGAACAATTTTGTATCATCTACGTTGAGGTGGGTATCACATGGATCTCGTTCAGAAGTGACCACTTATAATATTTATATGGTCAATGGTTTTCAATATCATACAAAAAAAATGGGATGATCTTAGAAGTGTGCCGAATAGTGGAGTTATGATAACGACACAAACTTTGAAAGTTTCTAGTTCGAAGGACAAAAATTCCCTTATGTCAGAATGACATTTTATGGCGTACTTCAAGAAATTTGGGAGCTTGAATATCATAATTTTATAGTAGTTTTATTCAAATGTGATTGGTGGAAAATAATTATGGAATTAATGTAGAGGACGTTGGATTTACAACTGTAGACCTTAATCGCATTGGACATAAATTTGACTTCTTCATTTTAGCCACTCAAGCACAGCAAGTCTGCAATATAAAAGATCAACTTGATCCTCGCCGATCGGTGGTTTTGATACCTCCACAAAGAACGGTGGAAGATCATGTTCATGATGAAGTTGATACCGACCAAGATTGTGGGTACGAGGTCATCGAAATATTGCCTAATATTGATGATGACTCGTTACCTATACTAGAAATGAGTGTGAGGGTACATGGATTAATAAATAGGTTAGTGATTGTGATGATGACTCGTTCACTTATATATTAATCATTCTAAAAATAATTTAACCAATTATTTATTTTTATTAACATATCTTCTCTCTGTTATGCAGATTGACACCATGTTTAGCTCGGATAGCGATCATGATGATAGTACACCCATGAACACACCTGCTCAAAAGAGGTTCACTAGAGTCGTGACAGTCTTACTTGAGTTCGCTCAGGAAAGAATGGCTGGAGAGCGGCGGGTAGTTCAATATAACTCAATGGGTCAAGAAGTCGGAGATAGTGCGAAGAAACTTCGTATTTATATTGGTGTATGTGTCAGATCACATATACCTCTCACCTAGGATACTTGGGTAGTTGTCCTTGATCAATTAAAAGAGAATGTCTGGGAATGCATAGAGGTAAATACATACTTAACTAAATATTATCATGTATTACATACTATAACTAACTTGATTTTTATTCTATTTTAAACAGATGTCCTTTTAGGTTGATTCTATGTCCAAACATAGGCTCATGATGTATATGGCGAGGACATTCAGAACGTTTAGATATAATCTCACTAAAGATTATATCAAACTGTTTATAAACATGGACCATGAGAAGTTAGTCCACCCGCCTACAAAATACTCATACATCACACAAGAACAATGAGATCATTTTGTAAATATTAGATTATCAGAGAAATTTAAGGTAACTACTTAATTCTTTTGTATTTTTATATTATTTTAATGTTTAACATATTACTAATGTGTTCATTAAACATAGAAAAATAGTGAAGAACAAAAAGAGAGACAAAGTCTTCTTAAATATCCTCACTGTATGGCAAGAAAGGGTTATGCTCAACTCGGTCATGAACTAGTAAGAATTTTAAACCTTAATATATTATATGTTATGATTATTCTATTCCACTTTACCAATTCATTGTTTGGTGGATTTATGGTGTAAATATTAAAATCGATCCATCCTCACGTGCACTACTATGGATGGAAGGTCGAAAGGGAAAGAATAAAGAGCATGTCGATGAAGCCACGGTTGAAGCCTCCAATTGAATTGTAAGGATGTTTAATTGATAGTACAGTTAACATTTCAAATCTCTGACAGATTAATTTTAATTAGAAAATATTTTCATTTCAGAATAAGTTCGGAAATGCATATCGAGGTGCAGATATTTTAACCGAAGCTTTGGGAACACTCGAGCACCGAGAACGTGTTAAAAGCGTTGGTCAATTTCTATCTTCATCTTCTTTTTTCAAAATGGCTCGTCCAAATGATAGTATGGGAACACGCGAGCATCAAGGGCGTGTTAGCCAAGTTGGTTGCTCTCCCTGTAGGGGAAGTAATCACGATCAATCACCCCCGATTCTGGGAGAAGAACCAATAAGGCAAGCTGATGAGATCCTCTAAACACCTCAAGTCATTAGAGATGAACCCCGCATTGCCCATCCTGTTGTCGAAGACTTGGGAGAAGTAAGTTGCATATTATTAATTTCATTTCATTTCTTATATGCTTTTTAAATTTCATTACTCTAACTATGTGTTTCTTTGAAGGGTGTGGCATGTTAACTTGTCATTGAAAATGTTGACAACATTGTTGTCGTTGGCACAATGTATGAATCGAGTGGGCCACCTGCTAAGATTCATGGTCTTCCACTAGGAAAGTACAAGGCACGCGTCCTAGTGAATTTAATAATTAGAAATAATGAGGATTTGGACCTTCCAATTCCTCTAAACGACGAGCTTCAATACCTTGGACAAGCCGTCAACAATTTTGTGTCATGGCCGCATGCATGGATTATTAAGACAACCAATGTATCAAAAGAGGTATTTAATTTTACATTTATTCTTTATAGTATGTACCACACTATTAGTTTACTAATAATAGATTAAATTTATTGTCATAGTCGTCAGTTCCAAACAAAGGTAAGAAGGTTGTGTCAGATACACAATCTCATCAATCAAGCATGACGCTTCCAACCACAATCCAGTTGGTTTATCACTTTGCTAAACATAATATGAGTGATAGTGACATGCTGTCAATTGATCTTATCGAGAATATAATTGGATTTCACTACAACTGCTACCTTGTCAGAGAAGACATTTTGCAGTATTGTGAGATGGAAGAGATCGTCTACACTCACATTCTTTATTACATTGTGTAAGTACTATATCCTTTTCAATTATCATAACAACTTTGTTATATTGGTTTATTACTAACGTTTCCGAAATCTATTTCAGCTACATTTGGGCTACTTACGATCAACAGATTCTTGATAACTACCTACTAGTGGACGGTAGTAGTTTTGCATCGATTATGAGAAAACAAAATCAAGAAGGAAAAATCAAGAATCTGGCTGATCGTTTTGACATGATTACGGATGTCCGTCAACGTGTCTTCTTTCCCTTTAATACCGGGTATGCATTTTTAAATTTTAAACTTCGTAGCGTGTAATCTATGAAGATGATACTGTTTAATGTAGTCATAATTCCTCGTTATGTCATTTTAGGCACCATTGGATTTTAGTAGTCCTAATTCTTGAAGATGGGACTGTTTATATTTTGAACTCACTTGGTCAGAAGGTGCCCGATGAGAGTTAAGCTCATATCGTGAATACGTAAGTTTTTTTGTTTCAATTAGCTAATTATCCTAATATTTTTACTTTTTTTCTATAGTTGTTATCGAATGTGGCAATCAAAGAATTGGTTCAGAGACACAAAATTAATATGGACATCAGTGAAGGTACTAAATAAATTATAGCTTCTTCGATTCTTGGTCATGTGGAATTATTATTAACATTGCCTAAAATTTTGGTCACTAGTGCCCTCATCAATTGGGATCCATAGTGTGTGGATATTATGTCCAACTTTTCATGCGAAAGATGATATCCAACACATGCACCCCATAAATAAACTAGTAAGTTTTTGTTTTACTTCATTAACAATTTTAGTTTATAAATTCTGCGATACTTTTTGTTTACTAATTTCGAAATATTGTTTTATGTTTTAGTTTAATTCCACGAAACCATACAACCAAGAAGATATGGATGGAGTACGAATCGAATGGGCAGACTTCATATGTAGATTTTTATTACCGAATAACAATTAGCTATAGTGTAGCATTTTGAATATTGTTTATATATAGCATTATACTCAAGTTATACTCATTGTACTGAAGTTGTAACATTTTGAATATTGGATATTGTGTATTAATTATTTACTAAAGTAGTCTCTCTCTATATATATGTATCTATTATGCAAATCTTTCTAGCGAAACAATGTCTCTTATATTGTCGACTTTATATATATAATTTCTGGAATTTATAGATAACATAAATTTTTTGGTAATCTTAAAGTTACGTCGTTATGCTGCCGAAATTTCAATTAATTTAACTAAAGTTTGAAGTTATATCATGTTTGTAAAGATGAGTTTAGAGGTGGATTTTGGTGGTTTGACATTTTCAACGCATTGTTTCTTATTTGCCTTGAAATAGAGAAATCATCACTTAGATTTTTTTTATACAAGTTTTGATACTTTTAATGTCGGTCACAAATGGTGACCTATCATAATAAAGTCAAGTTTAAATGAACATGGTGACCCACATGCATATACGTGGTGACCCATAAAAATATGTTTTTTAAAAATTAAAAATGTTATTTTTAATGACGGGCACATTTAGTGACAGGCAAAAACTGTCACCAAAAGACTTTGGTGTCACGCAATATGACCGACACCAAAGGCTTTTAGTGTCGCTCCAAACCAACACCAATGAACGACCCAGAGACTCTTGGTGTCGATCATGACCGACACTAAAAGCATTTGGTGTCGATCATCTTGCGTGACATCAAAGATTTTTGGTGTCGGTTTTTGTCCATCACTAAATGTGTCCATCACTAAATGTCTCTAATGACGCCAGTATTGATAACGATCGTTTGACCGACACCAAATATATTTGATGTCGGCATATGATCTACACTAAAACTCCGGTTTCTACTAGTGAAATTTCCTAAAAGGAAACATATTATTCATATTTTAAAAAGTTCATTTTTAATTAAGATTCTAACATTAAAACTGTACTTATATTCTTATTTTTAGTACATAATTATATCAATTTACAATATATTTCAGAATAAAAATAACAAATATTAATTTTTTTTCATTAGGTCCAATATTAATTAAAATTTTAATAAAAATATAAAAAAGAGTTAATTAGGTTAATTATTATGTGATTTTTGTTGTTAGAAGTTTCTGCCGCGTTTAATGCATGTCCATTCTCCTATTTCCAACATTTCTCATGTACTAAAATCAAACAAAATGTTGGAATCCTTTCTCTCATTTTCTTTAATCAACTCCGAAATCAAATTACCTCTTAAACGTGGCTTTTTTTTCTTTCTTTTTTTTTTTTTGAGACAATATTAACAGTGGGATTAAGAAGTCAAAAAAAGTCATGAGATGGAATTATGTCACCGTTAATTAATTTTAAACTAAAAAATTATTTAATTTTTAATATTTAATTTTTTTTCAATCGAATATATAAATATAACCTTCTTTTGTTGTTGCGATTTGATGAGTTTCTAAAAACGAAATCAATTCTTAAAGACTAAAAATGCTATTTGCAAATCTTGTATTTTAATTAAAACTTGATTAAAAATGTTATAAGTCAAAATATCCCAGAATACTCGGTGAAGGTTCGGACCCCACCCGGGGGTTGACCAAGCCAACGCCGACCCCCTGGAGTTAGCCAAATGGAGGCCTTAACCCTTAAGGGGTCGGCTAAGTCCATGTCGACCCCCTAGGAGAGCCAAATGGAGACCTTGACCTCCAAAGGTCGGCCAAGTTCATGCCAACCCCCCGGGGGTCAGCCAAATGGAGGCCTAGAGGGTCGACCAAGTTCATGCAGCCCCCTTGGGGGTCGGCCAAATAGAGGCCTTGAACCCAAAGGGGTCGGTAGTTGAGGCATTGACACCCAAGGGGTCGGCCAAGTCCATGCCGACCCCCCGGGAGTTGACCAAATGGAAGCATTGACCCTTAGGGGGTCGACCAAGTCCATGTCGACCCCTAGGGGTAGGCCAAATGGAGGCCTTTAACCCATAGGATAGGCCAAGTCCATGCCGACCTCTTGGGGGTCGACCAAATAGACACCTTGACCCCTAGGGGGTCGGCCCTTGCAGCCTCCTCCCTCTCGGGTCCGGTAAAAGAAGGCGAACACCCCTTACAGGGAAAGTCCGAGTGGGTTGGTCGTAGAGGTCAGGACTCTCTGGTGGACAATTCGGCCGAGTCCAAGTAACGATTAGGGACGTTTCTCCCCGTGACATCCTAGAGTTACAACGAGTAGGCCAACCCGAGTGGGTTGGTCGTATAGGTCAGGACTCTCCGAAGTGTCGATCGAGTCCAAGTAACGTATAGAGACGCTGCACCCTACGGCGTCCCTTTGTTATAACGAGTAGGTCAACTCGAGTGGGTTGGTCATGGAGGTCAGGACTCCCTCTAGAGATGAGCTCCCTTTGGTCATCGGTGGGAGGCCTGGCAGGGAGGCGAGACCTTTGACGCGTCACTGCGTCGAAAGCACGCCTCAACGAAGGCTCATATTCCATGGCAACTAAACACGGTAAAAAGTGACAGTTCATACTTCTAGCAATCAAAGCATGTAAAGTGAAAGGAAAGAGTAAGTTGTATACCTGGAACAGACCCCTCCTACGGGATGGCGGATTCCAAGTTAGAATCAACTGGCATAGGCAGAACTGGAAGAAGGTGATATCGGGCCAGCGAGTTCGTGGTCAGGTACAGTGCACTACGAGTGACCTCCTCGGGGAAGGACATCACGGTCTTATAAAACTTCAGTACCCGAGAGCGAGGATTAAGTTTCCTATGCGCTGTAAACAAAAAGTTAGTACGGTGCCAAAAGATAGATAAAGCCAAGGCAAAAGTAAGCGTACCATATGTCTCGAATAATAGTGGTAGTAGCCAGCGAGGCATCTGCACCTGGAGCTGCCCAGGGTCCTCCTGTGAAAAACCAGCGCTCTTTCCACCCCTTCTGAAAGTTATGGCACCCCACCAAAGGAGTGAATTTGCTTCTAAGGGTTAGATAGCAGCCCACAGTGACATCGGGATGCTGGCAGAAGCGGTAGAGCGAGAGAAGGTCTTTAGCACTAAAGAGACCTTCGAAGCCGGTGTACACCCAAAGGCTGTGAACACCAAAGAAGACATTACAAGCGTTGGGAGCCCGTTGTGCTGGGGCCAGCCCTGCCATACCTAAGAATTCCTGAAGGGGTGGTATGAGGGGAAGCCGGACTCCTCGGTCGAACATAGTGGTGTAGAGGGCCACTTCGCCTGGAGGAGGATGGGCGTACGTCTCCGACGCCAGAGGAAGCCAAAGAGTGATGTCGGCTGGAATAAGGAATTGGGTCCTAAGGCGGTCCAAATCCTCCTGGGTCAAAATGGACACTACCATTTGAGACCCTGACCCCACCACCAAAGTTCTTCGTCGGGTCCTCTTAAGTGAGGAGGAAGCTCGAAGGTGAAGGGATTCGGTCTCATAGTCGGACGAAGGATCCATAACAGATAAAGTAAAAAGTACCCTACGAAATTCGAAAAAGGGTGAAAAAAGGCAAGACTTTTTCAAAAAGTGCCTAAGTAGCCTAAAGGTCCTAAAAAGGGTGAAAAAAGGCAAGACTTTTTCAAAACATGCCTAAGTAACCTAAAGGTCCTAAAAAGGGTGAATAAAGGCAAGACTTTTTCAAAAAGTGCCTAAGTAACCTAAAGGTTCCAAAAAGGGTGAAAAAGGGCAAGACTTTTTATTAAAGTGCCTAAATAACCTAAAAATCTCCAAAGTAAGTCAAACGGGCAAGACTTTATAAAAGTGCCTAAGTAGCCTACGGATTCGGAAAAAGTACTCTAAAAGAGCGAGTCTTTGAACAAAGAGCCTAAATAATCCTAAAATTCCGGACATGCATGCATAACGGGCAAAAATCGAAAAAGTGCCTAAGTAAAGGTGAAATTTTCGAAAATATGTCTAAACGTTAGTGCAAAGTCGAAAAAAAGGACAGTATGTACCGAGAAAAGTAAGGCGCGACGGATACTTCCCAATAATCAAAAACGCTAAACAAGTCCCTCACGCTTTGAAAAAATCGAAAATAATAGCCTAGTGAGAGGCAATTTTCGGCCAAAGTAGGTTGAAAAAGGGGTGTAGTTTTGGCAGGGAGGTTTTATGGAAAAGTTAGGTTATGGAAAATCTCAAAAGGATAAATATTTTCCTAAGAAGGAGAAATGATTTTTCATTAAATAAGAATATTATTTTGGAAAAGATATTCTTGGAAATAAGAATATGGTCATTTTAATATAATTATTTATAATGAATATTTTTCTAACCTCGAAACTTTATTTGTTGAAATATTATTTAGGAAAAGATATTCTTGAAAAAGAATATGGCCTAAAGTGATTTTCAAGTAATATTTCCATGAAAATGTGACTTTGGAGTATCCAAAACTTCAAGAAAGAAACAAATGCCCTAAGTTACTCTTCACAATCCGGCAAGCTAGGAAATAAAGAGTGGGGGTAATGTTTAAGCCATTTTAAGAATGAAGCAGTATGATTTAGTGTCGTCAAAATTTTTCTTTTTCTTTTTATGTATTTATTTAACTAAAACAATTGTGACACCATGTTTAAGAAGGCTTGCCTCAGGCAATTTTTGAGGCAAGTCTTCTTCCTACGTTATTCAAAGTGGTATACCTTACTTAACATCATAGTAGAGATACTATAAAAGGAAGACGGCACAATAACCGACAAATATTTTATCCTTTTAGGCAGGAGAGAGAACAAATTTTAAAACATGAATAAAATAGTTACTTAGAACTTACAAATATTTCTAATCCACGTCTAAGAGTAATTAGGAGACAACCACAGTGTTGTCAATATTAATAATTAAATTTTCCGAGTAAGAAAAAAATTATTAAATGAAATCTACCCAATATGACACACAATAATACTATTTGATATAGATCTAAGTACTTATGATATCTCATCATGTAACCATTGAATACATTGTAAATACTCGACCAGAACTAATGAGTACAAACTTCGTCTTTACCTTAATTCATGCATTTTGGTGACTCTAAAGTTAAGGGCATACATTATATACTAACTTATTAAAACTGCACTTGATTTCAAAACCATAAAACATGACAGGTGTTACACCGGTGTAGCTACCTAGCGGCAAGGAAATAAAATAGCGACATACTTAAGCAATTTAAGTAAAAGTACATAAAAGTAGTGAAACTGTGAAAAAGTACCTACTTTGTACATATATTGACATTAAAATTGCAATTTGTAAAAATATTCGTTGAAGTACCTAGAAAAATAGTAGAAATCTCAAAGAAAGCCTACTTGGTACAAGAATTTAACAAAAGTGCATAAGCTAAATGGGAAGTCCTATATACTACCCTAGATTTTTGAAAAACTCTTACGTACATAAAGAGTACCTAAATTTAGAAAAAAAAATATGAAAAAGACCAATAAATTCAAACGTGTACATGTGTGAAACCGAAAAAAAGGCACGTACCTAAAACCCAAACTCTCGAAAGTGCACCTTAAAAATTTCAAAGCTCAAAACTAGTCTCTCCCAACGCTCAAAAATCGTGATTGAGGTGTAGGGGGAGAGTTTGAGACTTTTTATGGAACTTTTAAGGTATGGAAATGATTAATTAAAGGAAAACATCTTCAAAGAAAATATTATTTGAAGAGATATGATTTTTGGGTCGAGAAATATTATTTAAAATATTCTTGAAATAAAGAATATAGATTTTAAATAAGAAAATCTCAAATCTCAAATATTTTCCATAAACTTGAAAAGCTTAAAAGGAATTGAACTTCTATTTCTCCCAAAAAATAGAAGTGTTATACGTAAGAAGGACACGAATGAACAAACACCGAATTACTCTTCAAAATTCGACAATAAAGTCTGAAAAAGGGTAATGTTGTGGGTAAAATTATCCTCGTAATATCCTGACAAGGCGTAGACCCTCCCAAAGGGTAGCCGAAGAAGTTTGACCCCCCCCCTCGAAGGACTAGCAAGGCCTTGGCCGAGCTCAAGACATGCCGAGCTCGAGGCCGTCGAGCTCAAGGTCGGCCGCACTAAAGGTCAACCGAGCTCAAGGCCAGCCGAGCTCCAAGCCAGTCGAGCTCAAGGCCGACTGAGCTCCAAGCCAATGTCGAGCTCAAGGTCGAGGCCGAGCTCTAGATCGAGGCAGAGGTCAAGGTCTGCCGAGCTCGGGCCATGGCCGAGCTCAAGGCTAAAGAAGTCTGACATCCCCTTCTTGGAGGTTGGTCGAGGGAATCCATGCCCTTCGAGGTCGGGCCCAGTATAAAGTGACGAACGAATATCGCTGATAACGACCATAAGTCACGCCGAGAAAGTCTGACACCCTCTAGAGATCGGTCGAGGGAATCCATACCCCTCGAGGTTGGGCCAAGTATTAAGTGACGAACAGATACCGCATATCACTTCCGAAAGTCACGCCAAAAGGTCTAACCACGCCCAAGGAAGTCTCAACTATGGGAACCATACCCCTCGGGCTTGGACCATGTCAAAATATGACTCATCTAGGTTGGTCAAGGGGACCCACAGGTAGGGATGAGTCATAGAGGTCGAAATTCTACGGAGATGATCGAACCAACGTGACGAGTGGATACCATCGATAACGGCCATGAGTCTAACTACCGTGAAGCGAGGTCAAGCATGGGAAGAAGGCCTCGGAAGGCCAGACCATGTTCAAATCTAACTCCTTATCAAGGTCGGTTGAGACTACGCCTAGATGTGGGTGAGTCGTGGAGGTCAGATTCTTAAGAGTCGGCTCACAATTGCCTTGAAGCATGTTTGAGGCCATAGATAGACTTGTTTAGTTTACAAACAAGATTCTTGGGGACTGATTTTTTGATAAGTTCAAATTAATTATCTTTATTAAATCTTATTTTCCTATATTTGATTGAATATTGTAATTAATTGTGAA
>JBBMEG010080518.1:0-11407 GCA_037832605.1 Cyclanthera cordifolia | reverse complement strand
ATTTGTGAGATTTTACAAGGATCCTAGAAGGACCTCTAGCTTTGTAAAACCAAGCAACCTTGGAGCTTATCACAAAAGTTGTGAAGATGAAAGGAAAATAGTTGTTATAGGAGAAGATTGTAATGCCTATAAATAAATTGTTCTTTCTATTGTAAAGATATAGTAGTTGCAGAAGAAAAGTGAAATAGAACAAAGAAAGACAAGAGGAGTGTTTTTTTTAGAAAAAGTAAAGTGTCTCGTCTCTTCGATCATAGAAAAGAAAATTAGCATGACTGAAATTCTTGTTAATTGATTTTACAATAACTACATACTCTTTGTGAAGAAAACATCTTTTTTTTACCACCCTACTACGTTCATTCATCAGTTCCCTTAATAGTTTGGTGGTCGTGTTTTGTGCCTTTAAACCCAACTGTTGGTTGGGTTCAACCGCTTCATTTGATCGACATTTTTATATTTATTTTTTCTTTAATAAAATTGTTCTCTTCTCCTTCCGCAGACATAGCAAACATATTGTTAGCAAACCATGTAATTCTATTTGTTTATGTTCTGCTTTCTCTTATTTTTCTATAACTATTTTTCCAATTTCGTAACAAGTTCTAATAAAGCTCCCCCTTGTTGTTCCCTACTGTATGTTATGTTTTTCCTTTTTGTAGGTTAGTTGTTTTTTCTGTTTCTTGGATTTTTCTCTAAGAGATATTGATCGAGGGCCTTCAAGCAAATATGCCTTAGTCGTGTAAACTGTATAGGGTATGATAGCTTCGTCCATTTACAAGCTAGAGCTCGCTAATTTCTCGTCCGTTTGGTGGGTTTTTACATCTTAGTGATAAATTTAGAAAAACATTGTTTTAAAGCTATGATAATTTTGAGAAAGATCTCACCCTTTTGATTTGCTATTATTTTTTCACAAATATACAATACTTGTAATACGAAATTTCGAAAAATCTCCTATCAAATCTCATATAATATTAACCAATATTTTAATATTCAAGTGTTAAATCTTAAAAGAATATCTCCACGATAATTATTCTTAAGACTTAGTATATAATATGATTATCAACCTAACCCCATATCCATTAGGGAGAAGATTTGTTTGTGCTGGTTCAGTTTTAATTTTGGAATTCTTGTTTTTGAAAAAACAACCCAAGTAATGTTTTAGCTCATTCTAACTAATTATGCATTAGGATGTTATTCAAGGTTAATTGCCATATCATTACCCTTTCTCTTTGGTTGCCTATGGCCCTTATACTCCTCTACTCTGGTTATTTATTTAGCACTGTGTAAATGATAATGATATACTTTTTGCCCCAATTCTACTTTTGTGTATTGTCTTCTTCACTACTTCCAGGGTATCCTTTTGTGTAACTAAACAAAATATTAGAATGGTGAAACTACTTAAACTCAATTCATGTTAATTTTATAATATTTAATAAAAGTAAAAGAAATGGACGAAATAAGCCAACTTTGCTTAATGGCACTCCAATTTAAAATCAAATACTCTTTAGTATTCCATAGTGGAATGTGTCGAACAAATAACAAAATTGTTGGTTACTACTGGTTTGCATTTCTTATCAACACGAATTTCGAAAGAAAAAACACGAATTTCGCTCTTTGATGGGGTTTTATTATTATAAATAAAACTATAAATGTATAAAATTGTTGAGAGTTTGACAAAATATAACATATTTTAACAAAGATTTATTCACATGGGAAGTTTTGGTAAATAATTGGTAAAACTTTCCATACATTATAAAAGTGAAAAATGTACGGGTTTTGTTAGCAAAAAATCTCAACTAGTTGATTGTTTGATTAGTTACGCATTGTTAGTGTTGTTTTTGATCTCCCCAAATAACATCAGTCAACATTGGGGTTAATATAAACCTATTGCTCATCTTTGCAAACAGCTCGCTATAGACATCAAATTTCTTGTCCATACACTTCAGCTCAGAATGGAAGAGTAGAAATAAAACATGGGCACTTAGTTGAAATGGACCTCACTTTACTTGCTCAAGCTACAATGCCTCTAAAATTTTGGTCGTACGCCTTTCAAACACCGTTTTCTTAAATAATGGTATTTCATCTGACTTCATTGCAGGTAAATACCCACTTGTGCTAATGAATAAAAATATTGACATTTCTAATTTTCAAGTTTCTGGATGTGCGTGCTACCAAAATCTACGACCGTACGAAAAAAAGTTCGATTTTCAGTATAAAGTTTGTTTAAATTTTAGTCCCTATTTGATTCACAAGGGTTTTTTGTGCCTAACTGATGAAGGAAAGGTCACAGTGACTCGCCAAGTACTATTTAACGAAGAGACACTTTCTTTTTTAGCATGCTTCGGTACATCAAAAGTTCAGCTCCAAGTACCCAAGCGGGTTCTCTAATTCTCTCTATTATGTCTTGGTGTGGGCCGTATTTAGCCTATTCTTCTTACCTACCACTATTTCAACCGAACAGCCCAACATAGCCAATAACTCTAATGTCTCTTTCCAGGCCCAAGAACATATTATACCCGCTTAAACCCATTCACCTAACTATTTTCCCATCGCCAGTATAAAAGCCTGTCTTCCCCAAATCGTGACAACTTAATCTCCACTCCATAAAATCAAGCAACTATCGAACATGCTTCCTACTTCAACCCTCTCTAATCCTCTCTCGCCCATTCAACAACTATTAAACTCTCACCCTCTACCTTTTCCCATAACAAATGCTCTCCTTATGGTCACTTGAGCGACTTGAGCGACAAATGGAATTTGTCATCCCAAAGCCTTGACAGTGACTACACGAGTAGATTGGTTGATTACAGAACTGACAAAATATGTAGATGCATCAGCAAATCTTCATTCAAAGTCAGCTATGGATGAGGAAATATGTGCATTTGTCTGCTTCTAATACATGGTATCTAGTGTCGTCGTCTCCCAATATGAATGTTGTTGGATGTCAATGGGTATACAAACTAAAATAAAGCCTCTCTAGTCGCTAAAGAGTTCCACCAAAATAATGGTGTTGATTTCTTTGAAACATATAGCCCGGTTGTCAAGTCATCTTCGATCCGGATTGTGTTGTTTCTTGATGTATCTCATGGTTGGCAGCTCCGTCAGTTGAACTTTAACAACGCGTTCTTAATGGCACACGCAAGGAATCTGTTTACATGTCTCAGCCACCTAGGTATGAGAATCAGTCAAACCATGTCTGCAAACTTCACATAAGGCCCTATATTGCCTCAACCAGGCTCATCGTGCCTGAAATGATGAACTCAAGACCTTCCTTGGCAGTTGAGGTTTTCAGGTTAGTCGGGCTGATGCTTCTCTGTTTTATTATAGGTGAGGTTTTGTTGTTGTCTTATTACTTCTCTATGTAATGATGTTGTGGTGATTGGTAATCACGTTCCATTTGTTGATCAGCTAGTTAACCTTTTAGACTCTCAATTTGCACTCAAAGATCTAGGTCGTTTTAGCTATTTCTTGGGCATTTATGTTACGTATTATGATTGAGGAATACATCTCCATCAGTCCAAATATATTCATGATATATTGGACCGGTTCAACCTTCTCCATGTCGAACCCTATCCTTCTCTTGCTGTTACAGGTAAACATCTTTCAATCCATGATGGCTAACTATTCACAAATCCTTTTGCATATCGAAGTCTCATCGATGCTCTTTAGTATTTAACAGATACTCAACCTGACATCTTGATCATCATCAATAAGCTAAGTCAGTTCCTTCAAGCGCCAACAGATATACACTCTGATGTTAATTGTGCTGCAAGTGTCAATGATCGTCGCTTCATTGCTGGATATTGTGTCTACATTAGCACCTCTCTGATCTCTTGGTTCTTTAAGAAGTAAGTCATAATTGCTTGCTCCAGCATTGAATCAGAGTATCGAGCTTTAGCCCATGCCACAACTGAAATCACGTGGCTTCGTCATTTCTCCAAACTTGGTTTCTCGCTGTCTAGCACGCCCGTCTTGTGATATGTTGCTAGAAATCCGGTATTTCATGCACGAACAAAGCACATCGAGATTGATATACACTATGTTCGTGATTAGGTTCTTGCCAAACAACTTGATGTTCGCTATATATGTACCTTGTTCTGTGCAGATCGCTGATTTCCTTACAAAACCACTCACTCACACACATTTCGCTTACCTATGCAGCAAACTTGGGCATTTGAGGGGGATGTTAACGAAAAATCTCAACTAGTATGGATGTTGACTGTTTGATTTGTTAAGCACTGTTAGTGTTGTTTTTTATCTCCGTCTATTTATGGAGTTTGTTATTTAAATCTTAATTTCTATGTATTATTTTATTCACTTTCAAACATGTATATCAGGCCCCCGGCCTTCTCTTACAACACACGGTGAATTCAATAAAATAAGTCAGTAAAGGCTTCTCTTCTTTCTACCTTCTCTCTTGTTCCATACTCGGGTGAGCTCCTGCTGCTCTAAAATGATACATTGCCTTAGATTCAAGACATACCAATTTATAAAAATATTTTAAGCATGTGTACTAACTCTAATTAAATCCATTTGTATACGAAAGTTGTGCAGAATGTGTGATAAATACAATTTTTGAAGTTTATTTATGTAATTGAATTCTTCTGCCTTTTTATTTTATTATTTTCTTTTTTTCTCATTATTTT
This sequence comes from Cyclanthera cordifolia, assembly GCA_037832605.1. Taxonomy (NCBI): domain Eukaryota; kingdom Viridiplantae; phylum Streptophyta; class Magnoliopsida; order Cucurbitales; family Cucurbitaceae; genus Cyclanthera; species Cyclanthera cordifolia. Next base: position 6,767 of record JBBMEG010080518.1, on the reverse strand, counting down.
TCTAGCTTATTCCTAAAGGTTTGTCCACATGGAATGTATTGACAAAATATTGTCACTACTACAAAACTAACATACGATGAACTATAATTTCTAGTCATAAATATTTTTCATAACTAAAAATAAGTGTCATAGTATCCGATCACACGAAAGGATCAATTGTGACACTTCCTAAAAAGTGTCATTGTAGAACTAATGATGAAACTAGATTCTAGCCATGATTGAACCAATAATGACACATGTACATGGTCAATAATTGAAGAACTAATAGCGACAGTAAAAAAATGTCATACTTAAAGCATTTATCACATTATATAATAGTCATTGTTGAGTCACTTATGACACATACACATAGTCATTGAAGAATTATTGGCGACATTGTAATATGACACTTTTTATAATCATCAATTTACATAATATGAATATTTAATAATCATGCCAGTTTATTGATTTTCATGACATTTTTTGTGCCTATTTTACAACCTATCTTGTGCTTTTTTTGAGTGATCAATTTATTTTTGGGAAAATTTCCACAATGATTGCAAACCCTTCTTAGTAACATTAAGAACACAATTTTTTATTGTACTCAAAAATAGATTTTTGTTAGAAGAATTAGTGAAAAAAGTGAGAGATGAGATTATGACAAAGACCTCAGTAAGGAGAATAAATTCTCTTTTGATGTGGTTGGACTCTATCTGTTTTCTTTGGGGAGACTTTGTGATATGAATCAATCAAGGCATCTAGCTTGGAATTCTATAAGAATGAAAATTACTTTCTTCCTTGCTGAGGTGGATTTTGGTTTGAATGTTTTGTTTAAAAAAATTTAGTGGCAAGGGCATTTGAATCCAGGCTTGTCTATGGGAACGAGCAATCCGTGATGGCAAATTCTCAGTAACTTGGGACGAGTAGTTAGTTTATAGCCAAAGATCCATAGAGAGTCTAAATGTCAAGGTTTGCCCTCTCTAAAGGCTTGCTATAAGGTTTCTGCCCAAGATCTATAGAATAGAGAGAACTCCACCTTTATGAGGATACAACATATTGAAATAAAGCAATCTATCGATGTCTTCTATTAAACAAATCAACCTCATCAGGCATGTAAAAAAAAAAAAAAAGAAACCAAATATACTAGATGAGCGAGATTATTTAAAGCAAAAGTGTTGTCCTAACTTGCATAAAAGAGTGATGTATGGAATTGACACTAATAGCTATTGCAATTCTTTTCCTTAGAGCCGGTCACACGTATAGGACCAATTAAGGCATTGGTCAAGGTATAAAAGATATTGTAGTGTCCCAAACTACAGATTCTTCCAAATTATACTTGAGTCAGCAAACAGCACACCTACCCCACCCGATTTACGTTTGAGTAAACAACAGCTACCTCTCACCGAGACAATCATTTTAGAAGCACTCACAACGAAGTACATAAATGCTCAATCACGAGTTCATTCAGAAACACTCCACATCGAAGTACACATTAGGTGACTCAACCACTGATTATCATTTTGACTACTTTATATCATATTGATCTTTATAAATTCTTTGTTTCATATTGGAGGGTTCTTCTAGATTGGCTATATATGTTCGTGGTAACCTCCCTGACACCACTTGTCAAGGGAAGGACAAATCCTTGAGGAATTTTCACATTCATATGATATTGTCCACTTTGACATAAGTCCTTATGACTTTGTTTTCGGTTTCACTCAAAAGGAGTTATACTAGTAGAGATGTTTGTCCCCTTTTAAATCCATGATCTACCACTTAATTTACTAATGTGGGACGACTTTGTTTGTATTCCCAACATTTTGAGCTTTATAAAAGTCCATTTATAGGCGAATGCCAAAAAAGACTATATGAAATCCTAACAGCATCATGACGTACTCAATTATCTCTTAACCAAGCTATGTTAGGCTCTTTAATCATTATTACAACTCATCATATGTTGTATATGGTTGGAGGATTTTCCACCTTATCGATGTGGGATATTTTGAGATCCTCAACACTGAACAAGGGTTCTTCGCTTTAAAAAATTGTGTTGTAGCGCGTTGGAAATAAATGAGAAGCTAAACTCTCAAGATTTCTCCTTGCAGGTAAGCATTGTTGGGAAGGAGAGCTCAGGAGACTAAGCTAAGTTCTGAGCTTCAAGGACGGATCCATGAAAAACCTATTTAAAAGAAAAATATAAAAGAAATACTATACAGTTGTGATACCCAAACTCATATTGTATAAACGACATGATTCATTTTCCACAGTTGATGAATTTATAGGGAACATCTTCATTTCCTTTCTACAATAATGAATGAGTTCTACCTGCTTCCCACATTTCCCATCAGGCCATCAATGAGATTTCAACCTATTCCTTATGAAAGGATCAATTTATATTTTCTCCCAATTTTCTCCAATTTAAACCTATATTATAGAAGAAACTTGGAGAGGAAGATATTGAAAATGACTCCTTAATCTTATCTTAAATGATAGTAATCATATAGATATTACTATTGGATAGTAAGGTTCTCAGGGAATGACTCAAAAGGTGTAGAAGGTGTTTTAGAAGATTTAGAAAATTTGCGAAAAATGCAGCTTAAAAGTTTCCTTCTTTCTTTTCTCAAGTTCTCGCTTCACTTTATTTTATTTTGCTTTTTGATCACCTAAGAAAGGCTAATTGTGCCTCTTTGCTTTATCCAAACTTCATCTCTCATTTTCCATCCTTAACCATGCATTGTCTAAATATTTCTAAATGTAGGTTCTGCATTGTTTTTATCTAATTAGTATTTTGTTGTAAGCCAAAAATATCCTAAAATACTTGAAAGAGGTTAGGACCCACTTAGAGGACAAACAAGCCAACCCCGATCCCTCGGAGGTCGGCCAAATGGAGGCCTTGACACCCAGGAGGTCGGCCAAGTCCATGCCGACCCGCCGGGCGTCGGCCACGCCCTTGCCGATCCCCTCACCTTTTTTCGGCCCCCTAGGGGTCGGCCACGTCATTCTAACCCCCCGAGGGTCGGCCGCACGAGGGGCCGACCCTTGCAGACTAACCCCTGTCGGGTCCAGCAAAAGAAGGCGAACACCTCTTAAGAGGAAAGTCGTGGAGGTCAAGACTCTCAGAAGAGTCGGCTAAGTCCAAGAAACATATGGAGGTGCTACACCCCGTGGCGTCCCCCATTACAACGAGTAGGTCAGCCCGAGTGGATTAGTCGTGGAGGTTAAGACTCTCCGAAGATTCAACCAAGTTCAAGTAACTCCAGAATCAAAACTGTTACATCTCCAAGGGTAAGGTCAGGAGTTACGCCGGTATTCATACCCGACTTAATGACGAACGTTTCTATCGGTCGGCCATTATGCCGCCCATAAGTGAGCTGCAGCGGTTATGAAACCGATTGCTATAAGAGTCAATTCATTCTCCATTCCGGACGATCCTAAGCTAATCGAACTAAGTATTTTATGTCATTCTGAGTTCTAAATTATCCTCTTAAAATCTCCTACTGACTTAGGCATCGGAGGCCTTGTAGATCACACCACACCGGTGTGTCCTAATTTTTACTTTTTTGCTGGTCTTTTCGTCCTTAGTTAAACAAATCTTACTGTGGATATCTGTTGACCATTTTTTGGTATCAACAATTGGCGCCATCTATGGAGACGAGATAGTGTTCTACCTAAAAAACGATAAAATCCAAACACATTTTCCTTCAAAAAATGTCGAACGTTGAGAACGGCCACCACCACAGTATCGATGAAGAATCGAACGTCGCTCCGAGGAGGATTGCCTCTAGAGGACATGATGTTGTTCATGTCGAAAACAACCTGTATCTTGAGGGTGCGGTAACCAGACAAGAACTAGAGTGTGCGCATCCAAAATTTACGGCTTTGGAGGAGCAAATGCAAGGAATAGTGGAGAGTTTGAGATGTCTGGTGGAGTTGCTTCGGCAACCTCCTCCGGCTCAACAGCTAATGGTGAGAACCAGCAGGTGCCGCAGGAGGCGGTGCAGCGACAACCAATCAAGAAAAAGGCTGCGGCGGAGAAGTTAACTCTATTGGTTCGAGACCCTGTCAAAGGAAAAGCCCCAGCCACGGAGGCGCCGAAAAAGGCTCATTCTCGAAGACCGGTCGAACGACTTCGACTTGGTGGTTATGATCCGAGGAAGGAGTATTCGTTTCATTAGAGGATCGGATCCAAAATAGCAGAGTCTTCCGAGACGCAGTCAGTCAGAAGTAGCTAGCCAAAAAGTACCACGCGAGGGTCATCCACCCCACATCCCGCAAAAACTTCAAGTGCCCGAAAGACGGAATCAGACTTGGGAGCGGATCTCAGGGATGTGCTCAACCAACTTCGAAGAAAGATGAAGCATGACAGAAGAAATAAGGGCAGGTACTGCCTATTTTATAATGATCACTGCCACGCTACCTCGGACTGCTACGACCTGAAGAAGTTCATCGAGTCTCTCATCCGAAGAGGACAATTGGACAAGTACGTGGAAGAGGGGGGAAAAACCTCCGAGTCTTCTAGCAAGAAAAGGGAAGGCGAAAAGTCACCACCGCGAAAAATCAGAACAATCGTCGGAGGACCCACTGAAGGGGAGTCCAATAGGAGTCGGAAGGAAAAGGTGAGACGAGCTTGAGGCCCGCTAAAGGGTGAGGAAGTGCGGATAATGGCATCAGTCGACGAGGAGCTTAGCTTCACTACCGCTGAAGTTCTAGCATTGCACCAGCCGCACAACGACGCCTTAGTGGTGTTCCTGACCATCCCCAACATCCGCATCAGAAATATTTTCATCGACGGAGGAAGTTCGGCGGATGTGCCGTCACCAAAGGCTTACGACGCCATGAAGCTGGGAAGGGAAAGGCTCAAGCCGAACTCAACGCCCTAGTCGGGTTTGGCGGGAGCACTTTGATCCCTGAAGGAAGTCGAGCTTCCAATAACCTTTGGTGAAGGGGACAATATAGTCATGTACTTCGTCAATTTCTTGGTGGTGAACAACAACTCTGCCTACAACGCAATACTGGGAAGACCCACGATTCATGGGCTAAAGGCGGTCGCGTCTACTTACCACCTGGTGATAAAGTTCCCTACTCCTATGGGGTAGGGCAAGTTAAAGGAGAACAGTTATCCTCGAGAGAGTGCTACCACACTGCCCTACAAGGAGTGGTAGGAGTCATTGAGATAAAGGAATGTTGAAAGAAGGCCAGTGTCAGGTGAGGCTGTCCAAAGAATAACACTTATAGGGGTACAAATCAAGCAAGTACCCATGTCCCAAAGCGGCAAGGCCGATGCTTTGGCAAAGTCAAAGGCCTCCTACGAAACCAACGCGGACAAGACCGTGCTGGTAGAAATCCTAGACAAGTCTAGCATCCCCGCGAAGCTGCTGCACGAAATTAGGAAGGCAACACTAGTCTCGCCTACAACAATAAGATCCTCCATCTTTTGAGTGCTTAAACACTTGAAAAATATTTTTAGTAGATTGTAATTCAAGCTGTCATTCTTTCCATCTTAATATATATATATATTGATTCTATTTTCATAGACTTAAATTGAAGATATGCAAGATAGAGAATAGAAAATATTGTTATTCATTCAAAGTCAAAAAGAAAAAAATTCATGGGTTACAACCTAGAAGGAAAAAGTAAAGACTGCAAAGTAAAATGCTTCAAGTAAAAAAGAATGCAACAAAAGTCATCAAGGCCCCTCGAAGCTACGCCTACTGAAGGCTTGTCGGTTGAGTCCAGTTTGAGCAAGTGATGTCCTAGCTGGAAGAGCCTGACTTCTTTCAGGCACGCCCTAGAAGAGGCGGGAGTCGTAGCAAGCAGCTTGGGCTGGATCACTTGGAAGTCCAAGGATCACTTGGAAGTCCATACTCGAAGGCTGGCAAGGAAGGGTCGGTGAATTTTTCAGCAGTGCTGGAACAAAGAGACCGAAAAAAAGGAAGAAGGTTACCATACCAAACTCCCTCCTGAATTCGGTCTAGTGCCCAGCCGATGGCAGCCTCACCGATGTTGCTCTCTTAAATTACAAAGGCAGGAGAGCCCTTCACAAGATTAGCCAGGTAGGTAGCTTTCTTACACTTCTCTTCAACAGAAGCCAATTCTCGTCGAAGACGAGTAATAGTGGATAAGTCCATTTGGCGTGAGCGGGCAGCAAGACTTCAGGCCGCTTCGGTGGAAGTTCGAGAGTCGAATAAGGCAGTCTCGGTGACTCGGCGAGTTTCTTGAGCCTGCGCCAGCTCTCACTAAAGCTTGTCAGTACTAGTAGACAAAGAAGAGCGGGCGTGAAGCAAGTTTTCAGAAAGGTGACGAGAAGCTGAAGCGAAATGCATGAACGCCTGCAAAAAACCATGGAAACAAGTGGGGTTGTCGTACCTCGTGCATTAGACGGGTCCTTTCGTTCAAAACCTGGGAGGCGTCTCCTAGGAGAAATGGAGCCAAAGAAGATTCCACTTCACTACATAAGTTGGAGGCCAAAGTCTTTTCTTCCTTCGGGTCCAAAGTAGGATGATACGGTCCTTACAAAAGGTATGAGTCGAATCCAGGAGGAAGACTATGTATAGGCGTCTAGGGCCTGCACGAGCTGGTCAGAGCTGGAGAAGGGACATGGTCAAATCAGAGGCTAGGTCCGTCAAACTCCACGTCCGACCCAACATCGAAGTCCTCTAGGACTTCAAGAAAAGGAAGATCTTCATCGTCACCAGGTGGAAGAGAGCATCCTGTTGGCTTTTTGGCTATTATCTCAAATTAATTAATTTTAATTAATTAATTAATTAATATTTTGATGATAACAAAAT
>JBBMEG010080517.1:0-11407 GCA_037832605.1 Cyclanthera cordifolia | reverse complement strand
TTTGTTATCATCAAAATATTAATTAATTAATTAATTAAAATTAATTAATTTGAGATAATAGCCAAAAAGCCAACAGTCTCCATCAATAAATCAATGCAAAAAGAAAATGATGTAAAAATGGTAAAATATGAGTCCATGGTCCTCTTAGCTCCAATATATCTGCCATCTTGTTACTTAAATACCTGTGGAAATTCATAGTGGGGAGGGTTAGTTTGTGGAAACTCAATAATGATCCATAATTTGAATCAGTATAAGCACGTATATATTTAGCAATATATAATGGCACATCAATGATTATAAACAAATAATGGAGAAAGCTTTCCTAGGTACCCTTTTTGACCGAGTTACCATCCAGGTAATAAAAGTGTAGTAAATAGATAATCTCGGGCATCACATAATGTATTTGCCAACCAGGTCTTCGTAGTGTAACAAAAATATTCTTAGGCATCACATAACAGATTCTTCTACCGAGTCATCATAGTATATCAAAAATAATCTCGAGCATCATATAATGGATTCGCCTATGAGGTGATCTTTGTGGGTATCGAAAATATTCACGAAAATCACGTAATAGATTCACCTACCGGGTCTTTGTAGTGTATCAAAAATATTCTCGAGCATCACATAACAAATTCACCTACCTGGTCATCTTAGTTTATCGAAAAGTATTCTTTGGCATCATAAAATGAATTGGCTACCAGGTCTTCATATTATATTGAAAAGTATTGTTGAGCATCACAAAACGAATTGCCTATCGAGTGTTCATAGTATATCGAAAAGTATTCTCGGTCATCACATAACCAATTGCCTACTGTGTCTTCACTGCATATCGAAAAGTATTCCCGCGCATTACATAATTAATTCGCATATTGTGTCTTCAAAGTGTACGAAACCATAAGGATAAGAGTTATCTTGTGTCCATTTGGTTGACCCTCGTGGGGTCACCATGGACTTGGCCGACCACTTTGGTGTAGTTGGCTCCATTGGTTGACCACAGATGAGTTGACATGGACTTGGCCGATCCCCTAGAGATCGTGGCCTCCATTTGGCTGAACCCCCGAGAGTCGGCATTGGCTTCACCGACCTAAGAGTTGTCAGCATAGACTTGACATACCCCCCGGGGGTTATGGCCTCCATTTCGCTGACATCAGGGGGTCGACATTGGCTTTATCGACCATTGGGGGATCGACATGGACTGGGGCGACCCCCTGGGGGTTGTGGCCTTCATTTGGCCGACTCCAAAGGGCCTACATTAGCTTGACCGTCCCTAAGGGGTCGGCATTGGCTATATCGATTCCCGGGGGTTGGCATGGACTTGGCCAACTTTCTAGCGGTTATGGCCTCCATTTGACCGACCCTTTAGGGGTTGTGGCCTACATTTAGCCAACCCCCAGTGGGTCGACATTGGCGTGGCTCACCCTTGGGAGGTTCGCATTGATTTGGACAACGTCGTGAAGAAAGTTGCCTCTATATGGCTGACCGCCAGGGTGTTGGCATTGACTTGGCCGACCCTAGTGAGAGGTTCTAGCCTTGTCAAAGTATTTCGGGATGTTTTAGCCTATAACATTACCCACACTCTTCATTTTTTACTTACTCTGTTGCAATAATTTCAAGATTAGTTTGTTGTTAAGAGGTTCTCGTTTTTAAAGACTTAGCATTTGTAGTCATTTTTCAAAATTTTGGCCAAGTAGGTTCTCCTTTTTTAGTTGGCTTGATAGATTCCTGAAGGTTGGCATGGACTTGGTCGACTTTCTAGCGGTTGTGGCCTTCATTTGGCCGACCCTCTCGGGGTTGTGGCCTATATTTAGCCAACCCCCAGTGGGTCGACATTGGCGTGGCTCACCTTTGGGAGGTACGCATTGATTTGGAAAACGTCGTGAAGAAAGTTGCCTCTATTTGGCTGACCGCCAGGGTGTTGGCATTGACTTGGCCGACCCTAGTGAGAGGTTCTAGCCTAGTCAAAGTATTTCGGGATGTTTTAGCCTATAACATTACCCATACTCTTCATTTTTTACTTACTCTGTTGCAATAAATTTAAGATTAGTTTGTTGTTAAGAGGTTCTCTTTTTTAAAGACTTAGCATTTGTAGTCATTTTTCAAAATTTTGGCCAAGTAGGTTCTCCTCTTTTAGTTTCTCCTCTTTTTGGCACTTTTTAAAAAGTTGCAACTAAGTAGGTGTTCTTTTTAGAGTGTCATAATTTTAGGCATTCTTTTTAGAATTTTGGCCAAGTAGGCTCCCTTTGTAAAGACTCGCCACTTTTTTGTTCTTTTTGCCTAAGTAGACTCCCTTTTAGAGACTCACTACCCTTTGGCTCTTTTCGGCCAAGTAGACTCTCTTTTCATAGACCACTATCCTTTGGCTTTTTTCAGCCAAGTAGGCTCCCTTTTCCAAGACTCACTACCCTTTGACTCTTTTCGTCCAAGTAGGCTCCCTTTGCAGAGACTGACTACCTTTTGGCTTTTTTCGGCCAAGTAGACTTCCTTTTCCGAGACTCACTACCCTTTGGCTTTATTCGGCCAAGTAGGCTCCTTTTTCAGATACTCGCGACCCCTAAGCGGCGTTTTTGAAATTTCTGCCAAGTAGGCTCTTTTTCAAAGACTTACTACATTTAGGCGCATTTTCAAACTATAGGCTAGATAGGCCCTCTGAGTGGAGACTTGCCCTCTTCAGGCTCTTTCTTTAAACCTTAGGCTAATGAGACTCTCTTTATAGAGACTTGTCCATTTCTTAACTCTTTTTTGACTTAAAGGTTCCATAGGCCCTTTATGTAGAGACTCGTCATATTAAGCATTTTTTCGAATTTGTAGGCTACTTAGGCTCCGTTTGCAGGATCTTGCCCATTTTTAGGCGCTTTTTCAAACTTTTGTGTCTTCGCAGGAACATTCTTTGACCTTTGGTCATGGATCCCTCATTTGACTATGAGGATGAAGTACGCTTCATCTTAGCCTCCTATTTTCAAAAGAGAACTCGGTGTAAGGCCATGATAGTCGAGTCTAGGTCTGACGTAGGTGGCTTCCAAAACTTCGACCGTGTTCTTTGGTGTCCACAACCTGTAGGGTACACTGACTTTGCATGCTCTTTTAGTAATCGAGATCTTCTTTCATTATTTTTAGGACTCCCACCAATGGTATGGTGGACCTTACTTTGGAGGACTGCCTGTTTCCTTGTAGCTTTTGGATGGCAGGCCTTTATGCTCCTTGCTTCGAATTCTCGACACCTTTTAGAGAACGTGTATCGTACGCACTCCTCTTGGTTTTTCACCATCTCAACTCAAGTGAGACTTGGCCCAAGTTCGTAAGGCTCAGCGTGTTAATTAGGTCACCTTGGGTGACTTTCGGACTTCCGCTAAGGCGATCCAAAGTCTTGTTGCTTCTACTTACAAGGAAGACTCATCTACCATCGCTCGGCTTTGTTGGGAGTTTGACTTCGCCTAAAGTGAAGTTGTAGGATGCCTCTTAAAGAACGGGTTGGGCATTAGAGAACAACTTTGACACAACTACTACTCGTTGGGCACTAGACCGAATTAAAGAACGGGTTAGTCATGGTACCCTCTTGTCTCCTCCAAGTCTTTTTGCGCCACAAAGGTGATCAGCTTAAAGGTTCCTTGCTTTTTCAAAGCTAGAGATCCTTCTAGAATCCTTGTAAAAACTCAGAAATATTGAAAAACTCAACACTTGATTCCAACCAAGAGTTAAGTTAGAATGGTGAACACACTCTTAGATCCTAAGACAACTCACTCAAGAATTAGTTTGATCAAGTCTAGTCCAATGAATTGATTTTACATTCAAACCTAAAGCAAGATTTGAAAAAAAGACAACACTAAATGGGGTCAAGAAAACTCAAAGTTTGATATCAAAAATCTGTCCAAATGAAGTATTACAAGCCCTTTTTAAGGCCAAAATTTTGGCATGACTTGGAAAACAAAAGGTCTAAAAAAGCTCTTAAATGCACTATTGGGAAAATGAGACATAGGAAGCACAAAGTCATGGTACATCAATTTTTAGGCTTAAATGCTAGACAAGAGGGTAGATTGGCTTTAAATACACCTAATAAACTCATCTAAAAAGTCGTAAGCAATTATAAGCTTGTTTGACAAAGTTTGAATTTAAAAAGTCCCAAAATTTGAAATCTGGAAATTCCTTCATTACAAATTCTCTAATGTTGAATTTCTATAATATATGATTTCCTTCATGCCATTTTTATTCCCTTCATGTCATCTTTCTTTTATTCTCTTCTTGACTTGTTGTGCTTTTGTTGTAAATGAGTTTGGCCTAAAAAAGCTTTGTCTATTCTTTTCCATTGGTAAGCATTTGAAGATGTAATGTATAAGCCTCTTGAATCTTCTTTGCCTTACTCCTTGTAATAGGGCCTTTGGGTACATGCAATGGTTCGGTTATTGGATTCGTATCACCCCCCCTCCTCGTTTCTTTGAAAGAATTTTTCATTAAATCAAGATCTTCAATGCCTACATTAAAAGGAGCTAAATTAGCCACATTAAAAGTAAAACTTACGTTGTACTCACCTCGAAGATCTAACTTGTATGCATTATCATTGACATGTTCAAGCACTTGGAAAGGACTATCTCCCCTTGGTTGGAGTTTAGACTTCCTTTGATCCGAAAGCCTCTCTTTTCTAAGATGACCCCAAACCCAATCACCTTGCTTAAAAATCATTTTCTTTTTCCCTTGGTTCTTGCTAGCGGTTAGCTTTTGATTTTTCTTTTCAATTCTTTCTTTGATTTCTTTGTGCAATTCTTTGATGTATTCAGCTTTAGATGATGTTGCATCACTAGTAAACATATTAGGTGGCAATGGTGATAAATCTAGTGGAGTTAAAGGATTAAAACCATACACAATCTCAAAAGGTGAACAATGAGTGGTGCTATGTATAACTTTATTGTATGCAAATTCAACAAATGGTAGAGTCTCTTCCCATGAATTAAGATTCTTAGAAATTAGAGATCTAAGTAAGTCTCATGATGTTCGATTAACCACCTCGGTTTGTCCATCAGTTTGAGGGTGACATGTTGTAGAAAACAAAAGTTTGGTACCCAACTTTCCCCATAAGACTTTCAAAAAAAGACTTAAAAATTTAACATCTCGATCACTAATGATTGTTTTGGGAATGCCATGCAATTTAACCACTTCTCTAAAGAAAAGATTAGCTATGTTTGTAGCATTATCTATTTTGTTACATGGATTGAAATGTGCCTCTTACAAAACCTATCAACAACCACAAAATTGCCATCATGATGCCTTCTAGTCTTTGGTAAGCCTAGAACAAAATCCATGCCACTATTACAAAAGAGGGAATAGGTGACGGTCTATCCAATTTTTTTTAAAACACGGATATATGGTGTCGGTCACTTTTGGTGTCAAACATTTGGTGTCGGTCTGAACAATTCGTGTCGATCACACCGACACTAAAAGAACCAACACCAACCCGCCCAATAGATATATGGTGTCGGTCTGGACAATTGGTGTCGGTCCAACATATATATTGTGTTCGTCAGACCGACACCAAAAGTAATTTGTCTCGGTTTAACCGACACTAAAATGTAGACCGACACAAAAACCGTAATTCAAAACTTCATTTATATTTTTCTCTTCTTAAGTTTTGACACATTTCTTCAGTTTCATTTTATTCAGTACGTTTTCATTCTTCATTCATCTTCATTTCAAGCTTCTTTTCTCCCTAATTTTTAGCGGAACCCCACTCTATTTTCAAGTATCTTCTTCTTCTTCTTCCCCAAAAACATCATTACTTTTCTTCTTCTTATTCTCAACTTTCTTTTCTCATTACCAGCGGCTAAAAATTTATTTTCAAACTTCTCAACTTTCTTCTTCTTCTTCTTCTTCTTCTTCATTTTCGGGCTCTAGCTTCTCTTCCACCTACTATATTTCAAATGTACTCATTTTTTTGTTATTTTTTCCTATTTTTGCTATTTTTATTTTGCAATAAATTTATTTATTTGTTTGTGAGTTTAGTTATATGTTTAAAGTAGTGCATTAAAGTAGTAGAATAGTGCCTTAAAATTTTGTGTTTGGATTTTTACCTTGTATGTAGGTATTATTTTAGTTGGGATATGGATAAGTTGTGGATACTTAAAGATCGAATGTCACAAGAATATAGTTTAGGAGTTGAGAGTTTTATAGAAAATGCTTTACGACATTCCAAAGGGTCAAATGTTGTCTGTTGTCCATGTTTTAAATGTGTGAATGCCAAGTACCAAAGTGTGAATGTAGTAAGAGACCATTTATTTGTAAATGGTATCGATCAAAGTTATGACACATGGATTTGGCATGAAGAATCTATATCGAGGAAAAGAAGCAATATTGAAAGTGTTCCAATCGATCAAATTATATATGAAGATTTGTATGACCAAATAAGTATATTTGAGGTTGCACACGATTATTTAAACTACAAATCGCCAGTGTTTGAGAAATCATTAAAGGATGTCAAGAAACCATTATACCTAAATTGTAATAATTTTACTAAGATGGAAAGTTCGGAAGAATGTGGAACATAAAGATGGAAAGTTTGGAAGAATGTGCAAGTTATGGGTAAAAATATTCCAATCAAAGTCATGTAGTATATCTCTACCATTCCAAGATTTGAACAGATGTTTCGATGTAAAGAAACTTCAAAATTATTGACGTGACATGCTACTGACCAGCAGGTCGATGGGAATATAAGACATCCAGCCGATACACTCTCATGAAAACAAATAGATGAAAGATGGCCCGAATTTAGTTTAGAATCAAGGAATCTTCGTCTAGCCGTATCAACAGATGATGTAAATCCATCGGAGACCAAAACACCAGATATAGTTATTGGCCAGTGATGTTGGTGACTTACAATCAACCTCCATGGTTATGCATGAAGCGTAGATACTTGATGTTAAATGCAATGATTTCTGGACCCAATCAATCATGAAATGACATAGATATCTATTTAGCACCATTAGTTAACGATTTGAAAATGTTATGGAATAGTGGTATTGAATGTTTTGATGCACCGTCAACAATGTTTCACATTGAAAGCTATTTTGTTGTGGACCATTCACTACTACGAAAGAGGGAAAAGGTGTCGGTCAATCCAAAATGTTTTAAAAAACACAGATATTTTGTGTGGGTCTGGACTTTTGGTGCCGGTCAGGTGATCGACACCAAAAGTTAGTGTTTTTTTTAAAAAAATCTACATCATTTCCTTTCTAAAATAACTAGTCGAAATTACTTTTGGTGTCAGCCTGACCAACATCAAAAGCCTGGATTGACACCATTTCTTCTATTTTATTTTCGGTTATATTTTGAAAAGACTGATCCCCTTCCCCCCTCATTTCTTCTCAGTTTCTTCTTCATTTCAACTTTTTCTCCCTAAGATTGCATACCTTGCACATCAGAGATATCTATCTATTGGACACCCATATAGACGATAAAAGAAAGCGCTTAATGAGGAACAAAAATTTGGAGTAGCTCCTGAACCGTTAAGTAGTGAAGAGATTCTTGCAGAACTAAATACTATTCAATTTACTCATGGTAAAGGACGTAGAAAAGAACAACATGCAAATACTTATTGGAAGAAGAAATCAATTTTTTTAAGTTGGAGTATTGGAAACATTTTCACCTACGATATTATTTAGATGTCATGCACATCGAGAAGAATGTTTGTTCTAATATTATTGGAACCCTACTTGATGTTCCTGGCAAAACAAAAGATGGGTTAAAAACATGTCAAACCTTAGTTAAATTGAATATCAGATCTGAGTTAGCCCAAAAATGGGAAAGAAAAGAATATTCTTGCATCCAGCATGTTACACACTAACAAGAAATGAGAAATTGAGTGTGTGTAAAACATTATCTGAAATTAAAGTACCGGAAGGATATTCATCCAACATAAATAAAACAGTGTCGATTAGTGTTTTGAAACTCTACGGGTTAAAATCACATGATCATCGTGTTTTGATGCAGCAACTACTACCTGTAGTAATTCGTGGTATTTTGTCTAAACATGTTCGATACACTATCATTCGTCTATGCTTTTTCTTTAATGCTTTTTTAAATTTCATTACTCAAACTTTGTGTTTCTTTGAAGAGTGTGGCATGTCAACTTGCCATTGAAAATGTTGACAACATTGTTGCCGTTGGCACAATGTATGAATCGAGCCTGACACCTGCTAAGATTCATGGTCTTCCACTAGGAAAGTACAACGCACGCATCCTAGTGGATTTAATAATTGGAAATAAAGAGAATTTAGACATTCCAATTCCTCCAAACGATGAGCTTCAATACCTTGGACAAGACGTCAACAATTTAGTGCCATGGTCGTGTGTATGGATTGTTAAGACAACCAACGTATCAAAAGAGATATTTAATTTTACATTTTCTCTTTATAGTATGTACCACACTATTAGTTTACTAATAATAGATTAAATTTATTTTCATAGCCATCAATTCCAAATAAATGTAAGAAGTTTGTGTCAGATACAAAATCTCATCAATCAGGTATGGCGCTTCCAACCACAATCAAGTTGGTTTATCACTACGCTAACATAGTATGAGTAATACTGACATGCTGCCAATTGATCTTACCGAGAATATGTTTGGATTTCACTACAACTGCTTCGTTGCCAGAGAAGACAATTTGCAGTATTGTGAGATGGAATAGATCAGTTACACTCTCATTCTTTGTTACATTGCGTAAGTACTATATCCTTTTCAATTTATTATAACAACTTTGTTACATTGGTTTATTACTAACGTTTCCTCAATCATTTTTAGCTACATTTGAGCTACTTACGATCAACAGATTCTTGATAACTACTTACTAGTGGACGGTAGTACTTTTGCATCAATTTTGGGAAAAAAAAAAATCAAGAAGGGCAAATCAAGAATCTGGCTGATCGTTTTGACATGATTACGGATGTCCGTCAACGTGTCTTCTTTCCCTTTAATATCGGGTATACATTTTTAATTTTAAACTTCGTAGCATGTAATATATGAAGATATACTGTTTAGTGTAGTCCTTATTCCTCGTTATGTCATTTTAGGCACCATTAGATTTTAGTAGTACTAATTCCTGATGATGTGACAGTTTATATTATGAACTCACTTGTTCAGAAGACGTCCGATGAGACTTTAGCTCATATCGTGAATATGTAAGTTTTTTTTTTGTTTTTGTAGTTTTTTTTTTGTTTCAATTAGCTTATTATCCTAATGTATTTACTTTGTTCTATAGTTCTTATCAAATGTGGCAATCAAAGAATGAGTTCAGAGCCACAAAATTAATATGGAACTCAGTGAAGGAACGTAAATAAATATTAGCTAGATTTCTTCGATTCTTGGTAATGTGGAATTATTATTAACATTGCCTAAAATTTTGGTCACTAAGGCCCTCATCAATTGGGATCCATAGTGTGCAGATATTATGTCCAACTTTTTCTGCAAAAGATGATATCCAACACGTGCACCCATATAAATAAACTGGTAAGTTTTTGTTTTACTTCATTAACAATTTAAATTTATAAATTCTGTGACACTTTTTGTTTACTAATTTCAAAATATTGTTTTATGTTTTAGTTTAACTCCACAAAACCATACAACCAAGAAAATATGGATGGAGTACAAATAGAATGGGCAGACTTCATAGGTAGATTTTTATTACCGAACAATTAGTTATAGTGTATCATTTTGAATATTGGTATATATAGCATTATACTCAAGTTATATCCATTGAACTCAGGTTATAACATTTTGAATATTGGATATTGTATATTAATTGTTTACTAAAGTAGTCTCTCTATATATATCTATTATGCAAATCTTTCTGACGAGACAAAATCTCTTATATTGTGGATTTTGATTAGTAGTATCTATATATATCATTTCTGGAATTTACAAGATTAACAAAAAAATTTTGGTAATCTTAAAGTTACGCTGTTATGCTGCCGAAACTTCAATTAATTTAACTAAAGTTTGAAGTTATATCATGTTTGTAAAGTTGAGTTTATAGGTGAATTTTGGTGGTTTGACATTTTCAAGGCATTGTTTCTTATTTGCCTTAAAATAGACAAATTATCACTTATATTTTTTTTATACAAGTTTTGATACTTTTAATGTCGGTCACAAATGGTGACCTATTATAATAAAGCCAAAAGTTTAAATGAAAATGGTGACCCACATGCATATATGTGGTTACCTATAAAAATCTGTTTTTTAAAAATTAAAAAGGACATTTTTAATATCGGGCACATTGAGTGACGAGCACATTTGTTGATGAGCAAAAATCGTCACCAAAAGTCTATGGTGTCACGCAATATGACTGACACCAAAGGCCTTGGTGTCGGTCATGATTGACAATAAAAGCCTTTGGTGTCGATCATCTTGTGTGACATCAAAGACTTGTGGTGACGGTTTTTGCCCGTCACTGAATGTCTTTAATGACACCAGTATTGATGACGGTCGTTTGACCGACACCAAATATATTTTATGTCGGCATATGCCCATCACTAAATGTCTAGTGTCTACTAGTGATTAATGATTTCCCTGCATACGGTAAATTATGTGGGTGTACTGTAAAAGGATATCATGCATGTCTGATATGTGGAGAGAAAACAACATCTACTTATTTACCTAAGGTTAAAAAGATGGCATACCTTGGAAATCATAGATATCTACCAATTGTTCACCCATATAGATGACAAAAGAAAGCATTTAATGGGGAACAAGAATTCATAGTAGCTCCAAAACTGTTAAGCGGTGAAGAGATTCTTGCAGAACTAAATATTATTCAATTTTCTCATGGTAAAGGACGTAGAAAAGAACAACATGCTTTCACTTATTGGAAGAAGAAATCAATTTTTTTTAGTTGGAGTATTGGGAACATTTTCATGTGAGACATTGTTTAGATGTCATGCACATCGAGAAGAATGTTTGTTATAATATTATTTGAACATTGCTTGATATTCGTGGCGAAACAAAAGATGGGTTAAAAACACGTCAAGACTTAGTTGAATTGAATATCAGATATGAGTTAGCCCATAAATGAGAGAGAAAAGAATATTCTTGCCTCCAGCAACATGCTAACAAGAAATAAGAAATTGAGCGTGTGTAAAACATTATGTGAAATTAAAGTACCTGAAGGATATTCATCCAACATAAGTAAAACAGTGTCGATTAGTGATTTGAAACTCTACGGGTTAAAATCGCATGACTATCGTGTTTCGATGCAACAACTACTACCTATAGTAATTCGTGGTATTTTTCCTAAACATATCCGATACGCTATCATTCGTCTATGTGTTTTTCTTTAATGTTATATGTTCTAAGCCGATAGATTCAACTAAGTTGAAAGGATTGCAAGATGATGTAGTGGTCACTTTATGTCTTTTGGAGAAGTTTTTTCCA
>JBBMEG010080516.1:0-11407 GCA_037832605.1 Cyclanthera cordifolia | reverse complement strand
AAATCAAGGAAACTCATAAAAATATAATAGGTTATATTCTTCCTTATTATATTCACAAAGATAATATTAGAAAAAACGAATAAAACCAATAAACAACAACTAAATGTAAAAGGGTTACACAGTTGAGAATTTTCGTGGTGCACCAAGGCTGCACATACACTCATGGGTATTATAAAAAAAATGGAAACAAAAGAAATATTGTCGGCTTTGACTATGATTTTGTTGTTTAGTGTCTCATTGGCGTCACAACCACCAGCAGGAAGACAAGTCAGTCAGTATGGGATCAAAAAAGTCTTTTTCTGGTCTAGTTCCAGCTGTAGATAGCTAAAAAAATGTCTTGGCGGCAAAAAAGTCAAATAGTTGCCAACTAGTTCAGTATCCGTTTAGCATCTCGCCATTTCTTACTGCCCTAGCCTTGCCTTATTTGATTCCAGTATTGTAGAGCGTGAGAACCCTCTAGATTAGGGAGTGGCACCATATCAAATTTGAGATCCTATGCTAAATGCTAGATATGAATTTTGTTGTTTAGTGAATTAATTCTGATTTGTCTCACTGGCATGATTGTGTAATACTAATAACTGCTGTGGATGCGAAAAGTATTAGTTTTACCCACTGTTCACAAATTCACATTTTATTTTTTTTGGGGTGTAGGTGACATTTCTTCACAAAGGATTTGATGAGATACGTAGGCTTGGCCTTCAAAGTGAAACTGAGCAGGTTTATTCACGCTCAATCATATTTCTATCTTTTGAGAATTATTTTCGAAACGAATTAAAGCTTTTCCATATTTTGTTTGACTATCTTGTTTAGATTGTTCGCCTCGCATCTCCACCTAGTGAAACTGGAATGCTAGTTGTAGACTCCGTGGTAATAATATTTATTTTATCTTTTCTTTCCAAGTTACAATTGGACTATTATTTTTTAGTGGTGTTTGTATGAAACAGGGGCTTTTATTTTCCCATTGGTTTCTTTTGTTACCTTTTTTACTCCCAAAGGAGAGCATCATGTTTCTTTTCATTTAATCAATAATAAATTTGTTTCTTGTTTAAGAAAAAAAAGAAACAAAGCTCTCTCCTATATCTACTCTTTAGTGAATAGTTTTCTCTACAAAAAAGTTGGGCGTTGATATAACCTAGCATTTATTTTGGCAACGTTGCAGGTTCCTGGTGGCCCTGCCCATAAACTTTTGGAGCCTGGTGATGTGCTTGTTCGTATGAATAGAGAAGTAAGCGGAGTTTCTAATTTAAACACATCAATTATCCATTCCTTTGATCTATACCTATGTTGCTTCTTTGTTTCTGGTGAGGACCGAGGACAAGGATTTTGTTACTATTTTGTTTTCATTTGGATAGAATTGTATTTTATAATGGACAAGTTTCACTTATTTGTTATTTGATATAATTAAATGTACTCCAATCTACTAGCTTAAGCTTTTAGGTTGATTGGTGATTTATATAATTCAACATGGTATCAGAGCAGAAGGTCTTGAGTTCGAGACTCTACCAAGTCGTTTCCTCCCTATTTAAAAATATACTCCACTTGTGGGGCATTTATCAAATTTCTAAGCCTACAAGTTAGGAGAGTGTTAGTTGATATAATTAAATTTACTCTAACCTTCTAGCTTAAGTTTTTAGGTTGATTGGTGATTTACCTAATTGAAGATTATATAACCCTTTGGGCTTTAAGAGATTAACCAACTAACTATCTTATCCATGTATTTGATACTCTTTTATCGACTTCTCGTTTTGATACTTTTAGATAGTATGAGGTTCCACCTCAAAACCAGTTGGTAGTGAGAGGAGTAACTCACATATTATATAAATGTGTTAGATCTCATCTTTCCAATGTGGGATAAAGGCCACTAGGTGAGTATCTCCAACATGCCCCTTAAGATGGTGCCATATTGAGAAGACCATCTTGGATTAGATACGAAGTTATGGACCGAAATACCCGCTTTAGCTTACTCGCTTGGGTTGGATTCGAATTTTTAAGATCAAATATCCGCTTAAGTTTTGCTTGCTTAGGTGGGGTCTAAATTACCTTTTTAGTTTTTCAGTGTTTTGGGTCAGATCAGAGTTTGAGGGACCAATAACCCATGTGGAGCTCTGATACCATATGTAACGGTTACATTCTTCGACTCATACAATGCGAAGATCTCTCGCCACTCATGGCACATGCATTGTCGTGGTGTGGGCGAGCACTTGCAAGACAAGGGTCTTAGGCGGATTCCTTCTAGAATGGAAACCTGAGGACACTGTCAGACGACATGGGTGTGGCGACATGCACCCTTGCCGTTGGGAGGGAGGTTGACCATATAATGAGCAGTAGCATGCCACCTATTAATGAATGCCCGTGGGCCGAGTTGAATGCATGTGCAAATGACATGCATGACCAAGAGTATTTTAGACTGCACATGCATTCAACTCGGCCCACAGGCATTCGTCAACTCAACCTAAACCTTCAGCTATCTCTTTCTATCGTACATCAACAGAGACTTCAGACCAATTGTTTGTAGTCACAAATAAGTCGTAAACCATTTATACCCTCGATCAACTGCAAATCAGCCTTAAACCATTTCTATCGGTGTCTGTAGCCGCAAATCAGCCGTAAATAAGAAACTCGACCGTCGATCAACTGTGTTTCGGTGTGGGTTTATCAACGCCCAGTCGCTGAGCAAGAAAATCTATTGAGCAGTGGGTTAAATTAAAATAAATAGAAAAAAGAATTAGATAATTAAATAATGAGGTTTAACTTAAAAGAAATATAAAACTAAATTTTAGGAGATTCCTCAAAGATGAGGAAGTTGTTGACTTTGAAGAGCCTCTCACCTTGTTGTCTTTAAAATTTCTCAATACATCACATGATGTTCTGCTTTGGAGTTTGGAGCCATCTGTTGTCTTCTCTGTTAAGTCAGCTAGTGTTTCGTTAGGTTGTAATTCCCTTATTAACAAAGATCTGTATGAAAGTCAAAGAGCCCTAGAAAGATTAATGTTTTCTTATGGGTTATCTGGATTCACGCAGTTAAAAGCTTGCTCTACGAGCTTTGGCGGGAAAGAAACCAACGCATTTTTCAAGATTCTTTTCGTCCTTGGCAGTCAAGAAGCGCTTCAGCCTGTTTCAAGCATCGTTTTGTTCCTGCTGTTTATTTTGTTGGACTTTGTCTGCTTTCTTTTTATTTTCTTTTGTATCTTGTACCTTCCTCTTCATTTTCTAAATGAAAAAAGTCTCCCATTTCAAAAAAAAAAAAAAAACGGAATTTGGTTCATATCATTGACTAATAATCTTCTTTTGTGTATGTGTTTGTTTTATATCTCTTTAATAGAACAATACTTTCCTATCATAATATTAAAACTGATTTCTGTTTCAATTTTGCTCTATTCCTTGCTCAGTTTGCCTATATAAATTATATCTAATAATGAAAATTTCTTTTATTAAAAAATGGCACAGGTGATTACTCAGTTTCTGAAATTGGAGACTCTCCTTGATGACAGTGTGAAACAGACAATTGATTTGGAAGTTGAAAGGGGTGGCACATCATTTACAGTTCACGTAGTGGTGAGGCATTTTCCTTTCCCAATGTTAAACTCTTCTTTATATAATTTTTAGGTATTATTTGCATAACATTTTCATGTATTTTCTCTTATGGTGTTATAATTATGCCTATGTTTATTTTTGTTGAATTATGTTAAAACCCTCAATCAACCCAAAAGTTTAAGTTGGTGAATAGAGGTAAATTTAATTATATCAACAAAAATTCCCTTTCACATGTGGGCTAAAAATGTTGAGAAATGATTACAAGTGGAATTCAATTTTAATTGGGGAAGAAACTTCTTGGCAGAAACTCGAACCATGTTCTTATGCTCTGATTCTATGTTGAATTATGTTAAACCAACAATCAGTCCAAAAACTTTAGCTGGTGAGTCTGGGTAAATTTAAATATGAATTTTTTTTTTTAAATTTTTATTTTTTTGAAACAAGAAACAAACTTTTCACTAAGTCAATGTAAAGAAGCAAAAGCTTCAGATACAACCCTCGGAGGAGAAAAAACATGAGAAACCTCTAAAATACAATAAAGAGGCAAAGCAAGTTTAAAGTACTAAACAAAAGCAATTGTCGCAACTAAAGACAAAAAGAAAGACTGTGAGGCCAAACATGACCAAGATAAAAGAAACAAATACTAGAAAAGAAAGCTTCTAATTTGAAGACCAGAAAAAATGGAGAACAACATTGGTTCAGTCCCAAGCTTGTCTTAATCTCTCCCGAATCCTATTTCTACACCTTGTTAGAGTTCATATCTTTGAATTCTTCAACATTAATCACCTTTCATTTTTTCAAAAAAGGTATGTCCCTTGTTTGTAAACCAGTTATATAAGTGGAGTAGCAGTACTTACAAATGTCTCACCAAGGAGGATACTTCCTTTCCATCAAATTCATAGTTCAAGGAAAAGAATGTTGGATCACTAATGTATACGGCCCAAACAATTGCAATGAAAGAGTATACCTCTGGGAAGAACTGGAATCTCTTGATATGTATATTGAAGGCTCGTAGTGTGTCGGAGGCGATTTTAACACCACAAGGTGGATCTTTGAAAGACAACCAACAAGAAAGGTAACTAAGGGGATGAAAGATTTCAACCGGGTAATTTCCGATCTTGATCTCCTCGATGTGCCAATCACAAACGGTAAATTCTCCTGGTTCAAACCTGGAAATAATCAAGTGAAGTCCCTAATCGACCGGTTTCTGATTTCAAATGAATGAAATTCTTTGTTCTCCAACTCTCGGGTAACAAGACAAGTCAGAACCATCTCAGACCACTCTCCCCTGTTACTGGAAGCTGGTTCATTTAAATGGGGACCTTCTCCCTTTAGATTTTACAATAGTTGGTTGTCAGTTGTATCTTGTAAAGACCTTATAACATCTACTTTAAAGAATGACAATTCATATGGCTGGGCTGGTTTCATTATTCTCTCAAAACTCCGTAAGTTTCACTGAAACAATGGTACTCTGACCACACAGCTCAATTAAGGTTTGCTGAACAAACATTAGTTAGTGAGATAGAAACATTAGAGGCAAAATCTGAATCTTGCACTTTACTTTTAAATGAGGAAACAAGATGGATTGATGCAAAATGTGAACTCTTGAATTTATATGTATCGGAAGAACGCAATCTTATCCAGAAACGCAAGCTATCCTGGTTAAAAGAAGGGGATGAGAACACAAGATTTTTTCATACATTCCTAGCAGCCAAAAGAAGGAAAGGTTTCATCTCAACCATTCACAACAATTCTGGACCATTGGTTGACCCTATAGATATTGAATAAGAAGTTGTCGGGTTTTTCAGCACCTTATACTCTAAATTACCTGGGGTTAGAATTCTACCTTGCAATTTAGAGTGGAATCTCGTATCAGACTCACAAAACACCAATCTCATCAAGCCTTTCTCAGCAGAAGAAATCTTTGCAGCTATAACATCTCTTGGGAAAAATAAGGCACCGGGCCCCGATGGTTTCACCATGGAATTTTATATTGGTTATTGGTCTCATTTCAAGAATGATTTCATAAGATTGTTTGCAGAGTTTTTCGAGAATGACCATCTTAACTCAGGAGTCAAGGAGAACTTTATTTGTCTCATTCGGAAAAAAGAGGAAGCTATGTTTGTTAAAGACTTTCGACCAATCAGTCTTACAACCTCTATTTATAAGATCTTAGCCAAGGTTTTGGCTAAGCGCTTTAAGCTTGTATAGTGCATTGATCCACAACCGTCAGATTTTAGACCCTATCTTAATTGCTAATGAAGCAGTTGAAGATTATAGAAAGAAAAAGAAAGCTGGATGGATCCTAAAGCTTGATTTGGAAAAGGCGTTTGACTGTGTAGATTGGGATTTTTTTATTGAAGTAATGACTAGAAGGGGATTTCATTTGAAATGGATTAGTTGGATCAAGGGCTGTATCTCCGACTCTAACTTCTCTGTGATAATCAATGGCCAACCGAAAGGTAGAATTTCAGCAACCCGAGGAATTAGACAAGGTGATCCACTCTCGCCTTTTTTCTTCTTACTTGTCAGTGAGGTTTTCAGCGCCATGGTAGCACATGCACATTCACTTGGAATTTTAGATGGTTTCATGGTTGGTAAAGACAATATACATCTTCCCTTGCTCCAATTCGCTGATGACACCTTACTATTCTGCAAATATGACTACGAAATGGTAACCTCCCTACTCCAACTAATTCAATTATTCGAATTGTGTTCAAGTTTGAAAATTAACCGGGAAAAATCATCCCTTTGCGGTCTCAACATTAGTGAATCTGAAACAACAACCTTAGCATTAAAGCTTAACTGCAAAGTTAAAAATCTACAATTTTTATATCTGGGTCTGCCTTTGGGGGGAAATCCAAACTCAGTATCATTTTGGCAGCCGGTTCTCGGTAGAATTGATAAGAAACTCGATAGGTGGGCAAAATACAATCTTTCTCGAGGTGGAAGATTGACCTTATGTAATTTAGTTTTGGCTAATGTTCCTATCTACTATCTCTCAGTTTTTAAAATACCATCAGTGGTTGCGCTTAAGATAGAAACCCTCACCCTTCCCTTTCATTTCCGCTTAAGCTTCCCCGGTTTGGGGGTAGCTTTCAAGGTCTCGCCGCTACGCTTCGGGGCGAATCGGGTGGAATATAGAAGTTTATGTGGCCGATGGTTCTCTACGTGGCATTCTCTAAGGGAGGCTTTATGGGGAGCGTATGTCTGGATTGCTCATAGACTCGCTACAATTACTATCTCACTCACTTCCCAAAATCCCTAAAAAAATGGGAATGGGATCATAGATCAGAAAATTCTTTTGGTGAAGCAAAGATGGTAGCTCCATCAACCACTTGGTAAGATGGAGCCATTCAGTCATTAACAAACAAGCTGGTGTTCTTGGTATCGGCTCAATTAAAAATAAAAATGAAGCTCTTCTGACAAAATGGGGTTGGAGATTTGTTCATGAACTAGATGCGTTTTGGAGACAGATTATTGCTAGCATTCATGGTCTCTCCCATTTCCAATGGCACACCCACCCCAAGAACCATTCGAGTCTTAGAAACCCTTGGCACCATATATCCTTATAGTGGAGAAAGAACAATTATCTTTCAAGGCTTCAGTTGGGCAATGGACTAAAGAATTGATTTTTGGTCTGATATTTGGGCTGCCAGTTTTCCTCTCAAGCAATTATTTCCACGGCTTTTCGACATTTCGACATTAAAGGAGGGTTCAGTTGCATCCTATTGGGACCCAATCTCTCTGGCATGGTGTATTAACTTTAGAAGGTCAATGTAAGAAGAAGAAGAAAGGGAATTCAGTAGCTTTTTGTCTCTAGTCTCTCGGATTTCAGTGTCTTCACCTAACGACAAACTTGTCTGGCCCCTTGAATCTAATGGCAAATTTTCAGTTAAATCCCTTTAGAGATCACTGGAAAAGTCAGCAACAATGGATTTGATATTATTCAAACATATTTTGAAAACCAAAAGCCCCAAAAAGGTGTCTATTTTCACTTGGATACTCATCAATGGTTGCATAAATACAGCGGACAGGATCCAATCCAAGCTACCTAACTATTCGCTTTCTCCTTCGATTTGTCCTCTTTACTACCTTGACACGGAAACTTCAGCTCATCTGCTATTCCTTTGCTCCTTCTCAAGGCTTTGCTGGTCAAAGTTATTTGTGTTATTTAAAGTCTGTTGGGTCTTCTCTTCTGGATGTAAGGAGAATGTCATCAGCCTTATAAAGGGGCCAAGAATGTCAAAAAAGGCCAAATATTGTGGGCCAATGCTTCAAAATCAATCTTATACGAGCTATGGTGGGAGCGTAATCAACGGATTTTTGGAAACTGCTCAGCTACTTGGGAGGTCAAATTCGAGCGAGCATTGCTTAATGCCTATTATTGGAGTTCAATGTCCAGTGTGTTCAGATCTGTTTCCATGCAAGACTTAGCTACTAACCTGAATTCCTATCTATGATGTATCCTAGTTTAGGTGTTTTAGATTTCTTTTTGTAGCTCTTTATGGTTTAGTTTGGTAGTCTCTTTTGTAAACTTTCTTCTTCCCTTTGGGGTTTGTTATCTCTTTGTGCTTCTTATTTTTAATGAGAAGTTTTGTGATCTTTTCAAAAAAAAAACAAATGATTGATTTATGTCAAATTTGGAGAGAATAGAATTAAGTTTTTATTCAAACAATAGAATAGTTACAATATTCTTTCTTAAATAGAAAAAGTCTTATTCTTATGGAAGGCAAATTTACATTATAATCTTACTCTTACAGTTGGAAAATTTACAATATAATATGTGAAAAGTACATATGGAATAAATATAAATGGATGGAATTCAATAAAATATTTCAAATGGGATGAAAAATGAAATAAGCGGATTTGATTTTCTTGTATGGCTATTTACTTGTCGCCTTTATATTTCAACCGTATGTGTTTATCAGATAATGTTAATAAAATATTTCCACTTTGGTTTTGCTCATTGTGGTCTTGGACTTGATCTACTTCTGATGTAAACTTCAGGTACAGGATCTACATTCTATAACTCCTGATTTCTTTTTAGAAGTAAGTGGTGCAGTGATACACCCGCTATCATACCAGCAGGTGAGTGGATACTATAATTTGTGTAATACAATATTGTCTATTCACATATCAGAATTTGATTCTTCATTGCACTCCTTGTCTTTCTAAAAATTTGTATTTTATTTTTATATTTTTATATTTTAACCCTTATATACTTTCATTATCAGTATATTCAAGCTCATCTTTGCTTCAGAAGTTCGTTGAAATCTTATTTAGGCTTGTGTTGACTGTTTTCCTTTGGCTAACTTTGTCACTATGATTTTCTCTCTGAATTAATATCGTGCCTCTCAAATATTGTGAAAATGAATAAGCTATGTGATAGTTGGCCTGAAAGTAATCAATTTCCCCTCATTTCCTTGGAATACAAAAAGTTGTGGCTTGATAGTTGTTTCTGTAAAGGCATGATTTTCTTGCTGTGTAGTTGACTATACATAAGTCCTCTGTTGTACTTTTCCCTACTGTTTTAGTTGCTTGTTAATATTGTTTTATATTCATTATGAAAATAGGTAAGTAGGTATGTTGAGGTCTTTTCGCTAGGGTACGTTCTCTCCTTGTTTATGTCTCTTTGTCTTTACTATAAATCAAGCACAATAGTTTGATAAGAACCAACTATATTGATAATGAAGTAACCAAGAACTACAAGATAATCCAAGTTTTAATAGGACTTGGAACCTCCCATCTCTAGAGAATCATCTAGCTTTAATGAAATTCTTCAAAATATGGATATTCTCCCCCTCACACAACCTCTCTATTTATAACTAAAATTCCAAACAAATTCTCTAACTATTTTCTTATATGCCCCTCTAATATTCATGAACCCTTCTAAGGCCCAACCCTATCATAGTTCTCGTTGTAATCAAGCTTTTATTAGCAATACAAAGTCCTTAAGCATTTCTCTCTTTCCTCTCTTGTTCAAACTCTTTGTTGGTATCGAGCCTGCTATGGCTAACCCCTTTGATCCGAAAACGAGAACAACCACTGCTGAAATCACTCCTGTGAAAACCATCAACCATGACCACCACTATCACTCTTGCTGCTGATGCTAACCAAAATACTGCTGTCACAAATCCTAATCTCTCTTTGGTAATGTTTCCTTTGTTAACCTCATCCATCAAGTTACATCTGTGAAGTTAGAAAGAAATAACTTCTTCCTTTGGCAAAGTATTATCTTGCCCATTATTTGGAGCTATAAAGTGGTAGGAGCTATAAAGTGGATGGACACCTTGTTGGAAAAACCCGTGCTCCAGCTCGTTTTTTCACCAAATAACCAAGTGATGAGAAGCCCATGGGGAGACCCTACTGAATCCAGAATATGACTCATGGAACATGGCGGATCAGTTTTTTTTTTTGAAGGCAACAAATTTCATTAAAAATGAAAAAGGAGAATTAAAGATACAATCCCCGAAGGGCCAGAAACAAAAGATAAGTCAGACAAAAACCTCAGCCTATAAGAAGAAATAACTCAGGCTGAAATTAAAAGAAAACAAGATCATCAACAATAACTAATAACAGACTAAAATAATGCTTCCTAATTTATGGCGATGTCATGGGTGGAGAAAGGCTTAAAAGACTTGTGTAGAGAACTCCAGGATGAGGCATTGAGACGAATCAGATCAAAGCTAACGGACCAAGGCAGTTTGACGTCTTCAAATATCTAGCATTGCACTCCCACCATATCTCATATAAAGCAGCTTTAACAGTATTGTTGGTTATATTAGTTTTGTTATTATCTTTGTAAATATAATAAGAAGAAAATATCTTATTATATTATTTATTTGTTTTTTTATTAATTTCCTTTTCTAGTTAGGAATGTTACTATTTAAGTAACTCATCTGTTACTATTTAAGTAACTCATAAAAAGGCTTATCGATGTTATGATCCTATAACTAGAAAGGTGTATGAAAGACTTGAAACTTGAGCGGTGGTCATCAGAACATCATAGCAGACCAAAGTTCATAAAAAGCTATGGCGGATGGATTTCAATTTCAAATTTACCCATAGACTTCTGGTCTCGCGCTGTTTTTGAAACCATAGGAAGTTTCTTTGGTGGACTAGAAGAAATAAGCTCGGAAACTCTTAATCTGATCAACATCACCCAGGCTAGAATTAAGGTTAGAAAAAACCAATGTGGTATTATTCCGGCGACTATTGAAGTCAGTAAAGCGGACAGAGGTAGTGTTTTCTTACACTTTGGGGATATAGACTCATCTGAGCCCGTTGTTAATCATCTCGATTTATTTTCAAATAAGTTTACAAATCCCATCGATTTATCTAGAATACAACAGGTGATGATCGATGAAGGCCTGGATCCGATCACCAATGAACTTCTTCCCCGTTTCAGCGAACCTCCGACGAACGAGGTAAGCATTGCCAGAAACCCGTTTATCACGGATAGTATGATCTAGGAGCCAAACACTCTGAAATCGAGCAAGAAGGATTTTTCTACTGAAACTCACCTCGACCTATCGGCTTCCACTTTCAACCAACCTGATGTCATTAATGAACCAAATAAACCTTTCAGTTCCTCCTCGGCTCTGCCTACTCCCACCCCTATTACAGCCATTAATCCCTCGACAGTCTTTCCATCTCCCACTCCTTTAACCAAGACATACTCAATTCAGCCATACCCTCTGTTTTATTCCCGAACCCCCAAAAAAAAGGCAAACCCTGACACAACTGAACTTATCTGCACTTCATTAATCTCTAACCCCTCCAATTCCACCAAAATTATGAACCAACCTACATCTTTCACTCAGGTCGAGTTTCACTCTGAGCAGCCGACTTTATCTTCAGGAGTTACGTT